>PVKA01004160.1:65982-101934 GCA_004027165.1 Ctenomys sociabilis | reverse complement strand
TCGCTTGCAATTGCCTGACCTGCAAAGGCCCACATCAAGAAAACGGGGTCAAGCCTCTACTCTCACCTGCACAAAATAAAGAAAAAGGGGGAGATGTTGGGAGTGGTGCAAGCAGCAGCTCGGGATCCCTGGGTAACAATGTAACAGCTTGGCGCTCCTTGTGGGTTCCGCCTTGGTATGTTCGGAATAACAGGAAGTAGAGTGTGGCCCTGCCCTGTCTGTCGATCCGGACAGAATGAGGGGGCTGCCTGGCAACAGAGTGGGATTGGCTGTATGCTAATATGTGACTGCTGATGATTGGCTTAGCTATACTATATAAGCTGCTGTGCTTCCGCAATAAAGCGAGATCTCCCCTTCTACGAAGAAGGCAAGGTGTGTCTGAGTTTTCCTTTCTGCGCGACACTTCTTCTTACTAATCTCTTCTTCTTACAAGAATATCAGTCCTGTGGAACTAGAACCCACCCTAAGGCTCCAATTTTACCCTTCTTCCCTTTTTGGGGGATTAAACATGGCTGTATTCCTAGAGAGATTGTTTGTTTGTTTTGTTTTGTTTGTTTTTAAGACAGAGTCTACTAAATTAGCCAGGCTGGGCTTGAACTTGCAATCCTCCTGCCTCAGGCGTCTAGAATCCTAGGATTGCAGATTATGACCCCAGGCCTGATTTATTTCCCTTGTAAAAGGTTCTTGGTTCAAATAAAGTCAAGGTTAATACTGGAGGTTGAGATTTCAATAAATAAATTGTGTAGGACAGAATTCCATAATGGAGGTGGTGCAGTGAGCAATGAAGCTAAAGCATGCTGGAGGAAGGCTTTGGTCCCAGCTTGAACACTTACTATAGGTATCACTTACTATGGATGTCACTTACTATGGGTGTCACTTTGACTGAATCCCATTGGCTGCAAGTTTTTGCTTACACAAGGCAGAACATTGCGGAGGAGGCAAACGGCAGAGGAGGAAGCACACTTCAGGTCGTGGCTGGGGGCCTGGGAACCCAGAAGGACCTCAGGCTTCGAGTCCTAAGAGTGTCAGCCTAGGACCGAGCGTTTTGTGCACAGCCCTCGGGGGTCCCTCGAGATTCTACCTAGAGCACGAAGCGTAGGAGCCCGGGGCACACTTGCCCTGTCCTTGGAACTCCGTGAGAAACCAAAGTGGCCGCCAGAGCACCTATTGGGCTGATGTCAGAACAACAGAAAGTTCCAGAGCCTGGTGGCCCGCCCCTCAGTGCTGCTTGCCTTAGGTGCTTTTATTAACTACACAGATTCTTTTGCTGAAAAAAGTAAAAATCTAAGATTTTTTTTTATTTTATTGAACTACAAATGTCAATCAGACAGTTTTAAGACACCTTAACAAGATAGATTCAATAAATTAATACATTGCAAACTGTTTTCGTAATGTTTTGGTATCGTACAAGGTGCATACATGATATTATATTTACAGATATTATTTTAGCTCTAAGATTTTTTTTAATTCCAGTGATCAATGCCAGGACATACTGTATCTCCCCCTCTTTCTTTTTATGGGAAATTTGAATTTATGAAAAATAAATAAAATTTGGACTGGGGAGATAGCTCAGTGGTCTAAGTGCCTGCCTGGCAAGTGCAAGAACTAGGGTTGAATCACTGGTATTGCATGCTGTGCTGGCCCCCCTGAACCTCAGGTGCACTGTACCAGCCCAGAAACCAAGCATGGTGGTACAGGCCTGTTATCCCAACACCTAGGAGGCTGAGGCAGGAAGATCACTATGAGTCCAAGTTCCATAGTGAGATCTTGTACCAAATACATACATACATACATACATAAAATTTAAAAGTCAATCATAGTAGCTATATTTCCAGAGCTCAGTAGCCAAATTAAGCCAGTGGCCAATCTATTAAAGGTCCAGATTTAGAGCCCTCCTGTCACCCCAGCAGCAACTCTATGGTTAGTTTCTACTTTTCATTTGCCATTACTCATGCCATGACTTTAAGCACATTAATACTGCCTAAATGTTGAATGCCTACTATGTTTCATGAAGAAATATGTCTTTGTCTATCATGTATTAAATTGTCTCACAAATATTCCTAATAAGACCTGCCTGTGCTCGTATAATGCTTCACATACATAATTCATTTCATTATTGCAATGACCCCATGATGCTAGTATTACTTGTCCAGTCTCACAAATAAATAGATGAATGCACAGAAAGACTGAGTATCCCAACTCTCAAAATCACACTGATATAGAATTAAGATACCTGGCTCTGGAGATTGCACTCTTAGCACTAGACAAGGTGACATAAACGACTGACAGGGTTGGTAGGGTAGCTCAGTAGAATAAACACTTGCCTGGCAAGCACAGGGTCCTGAGTTCAATCCCCAGTTCTGCAAAAGAAATAAATAAATAAACAGATTGACAGGCGGTCAGCCGTACTGCGCTCTGGCTTGTGAAGTTTATCGCAGACCTCCAGTCTGCACTTCTTACTACTGGCACCCACTTCACTCTTCTAAAAGGATTGTTGCTGTCGGGGCGACTGGGCTGCCACGGACACCAGGCCCACCCTGTGATAACTGGCTAAGCAGTTCATGGGATATGGCTGTTTAAAAAAACACTTGCTTCTACCACCCACTTCGCAATATATTCTAGTTCCAGGCCTTTGACTTGCTCTTGTACCAGTTTCTCTAAGCTTGGGCCTCTCTCTGATAACCTTTCCCCCCTGAAATCTAGAGAGCTTCAGACTGAAGAATCAAGTAAGATCTTTCCATGAAAGTGATTAAAAGAAGTTTGTAAATTCCAAGTCAGTCACATGTTATTACAAATTTTTATGTTTTATAGGGCTCCAGAATGATAAAAAAAAAAATGCAATGCATAAATGGTGAAAAGCATGTAATGAGTAAAAACAAATATTTATTAAATAATGAATCAAATACATACTCACCTGGATCTGAGAAATGCTTCAGAACTTCGTTAGAATCTAAATTATAAGTAAGAGTTTGCTTTGCTATTTTTCTCAATAAAATTAATTAAAAAATAGAATGCAAAAAATGAGTATACAATAGCAATGACTTAGTTCTACTCTGACTTTGATAGCTTTGATGATACATCTTCACAGTATTTTATCATAGACACATCTCAAGAAATTAGCAAATACAACTTATCCTAATTTGTATTGGTTCCAGATTTGGGGATCCATCTGCTTATTAAAATTGGTCATCTTAAAATCATTAATCACATTTCTTGCACAAAACTCATACTCGCATGTGTGCAAACAAGTACAAATTCTGGTCCCCAGTGCAGCTGAGCAAACCCATGTTCTGCCTCCTGTTAACGCTCATTCAATGAAGAGCAGTTCTTTCCATACACAATTTAATTCTGTGTTTTTATAGCTTTGGTTTGTTTTGCATTCTGTGCTTTTTGATTTTTAATTCTGCTATTCAATATAGTTCTCCAAAGAAAGCACTGAAGCACCACCTCGTCTCTCTGAGTGCAAGAAGGCTGTGATGTTTTTTAAAGGGCAAAATATGTGCTTGATAATCTATTTCGGCGTGAGGTGTAGGGAAGCTGCCCTGGGACCACTGTTAGCAGATCAATAGCCTATGTTAAATAAGGGGTCTGGAGACGAACACGCACACAAAGTAAGCTTCTGTATTGATCAGTTAGCAGTAGTGTTTTGGCTAGCAGCTTGCTTGGACCTAGCCCTGTATTTTTCATAGAACACGATGACCATAAGTAACAAGAATCCACTGTGTGTTTTAAGAGAATAACCAGCTAAGAGAAAAGACGTGTTTTTAAAAAGGATATTACCTAGCAAGGAACCTTTCTGAGAAAATCTATAGCTCACGCATTAAAATCCCCAAGTTGTGATTCGATCCACGACTGACTGCCTTGCTGCCCAAGCAACTCTGAAAACAAGTGGCTCTGAAGTGGTTTGTGGCTGAAATCCATCAGAGGAGTTTCAGTTTTATAATTGCAAACCTCTGAGTAATTCTATCCTAAAAAGTTATGAAGATTTGCTGGTAAATTTATAATCTCAAAAGGTAGTAAGATCAAAAGACAACATTTAATTCACAACCTAAATAAGGAGCGATGATTCATGGGATAGCTTCTGGGTGCAATGGGGCCTTCTTTTCAGATGCTCCCTTTCTCTGTAAGGTTAACACACTACTGTCAGGAAACCATGTAAATCCAATTAACATTCCATCCACCAATGAAAGCTGAGCTCAAGATTCCTCTAAAAAGAAAAAGATTAATTTGTCTTTCCTCCATTTTTCCTTCCTTCCCTCTCTTCCTTCCTCCTCTTCCTTGATTGACAATTAAGCAGCAATTTCACTTCCCAGACCCTGTTCCAAGCACTGCTAACACAGAAACCAAAGCCTCAGACTTCAACAGAAACCAAAGCCTCAGACTTCAACAGGTTCCGCTCCATAAAAGGAAGACAGATAGTGAAAAGAAAGTGCATAAAGGAAACACCAGGATGCCGCAACCACGGGGCCAGGTCACGCAGCAGCGGGGGTAGCGTCGTCTGTACAGGAGAAACAAGAGACGGGACTCCGAGACTGGTGAACACAGACCCAGGACAAGTGGAGAAATCTTGGGGCGGAAGAGAAACCTGAGCGTCCAGGGCACAGGAAAGGGGTGAAACTAGTAAACACCTGCTGGGGATGGGGCTGAGCTAGCAGCTGAAGATCCCAGGAAAGACACGGCTTTCTGTCCAGCCTAATTCTAAATGTCCACATCTATGCTTTTTGAGCGGTTCCTCAGTTGGTTGTGGGCACTGTATGAAAGGACAGCTTTGATGAGCCAAAATTTTGGCCACAATTTCATTGCCACAGAAATGTGTGGAAATTGGCGCTTTGTGTCCTGGCACTGAACACAGCTGTGAAGAGGCCAGTGCCAGCTCCCTTGCAGATCCAGCTGCACCTTCGGGAACACCTTAGAAAGACCCTTGTTATCAGCGGACACCGTGACTATGAGGATGGAGTTCTGGCACGGAAATCCTTTTTCCACACTTCCATGAGCATGGTGTGTTCTTTCAACCCATACAAATGATTCACATTTAAGAAATTCTTACTTATTTTTATTTCTATCTTTTCTTCTGTCAGGGCCAGGGAGATAAATCAGCGGCTTAAGTTGGCAAATGCAACTGAAAAACATCCTAAATTTGATGCCCTATACCAAAAAAAAAAAAAAAAAAGATGCTAGATTTTCTCCTATCCCATTTGGCAAAATATGTCCTCCCAGAATGTTATCACTTATTTTTTGGTACATTTTGTTTTCTACATCAGTTATTTTTGTTTCTGAATGCGTTCATCTCCTTAGCATTTTTCTCTGGATTTGTTTTGATTAGTTTGAATAAATTTTTCATTGTTTTGTATTTAGCTGTGACTACTCTCCTGGTCGGTCTTCTCAGTACAGATATGACCTCTGTAATGATGCTGCTTGCGGGAATAATTAAAAGAGAGAAAGAAAAATCGTGATGTTGGGCCAGTGAGATAGCTCAGCTGACTAAGCATGTGCTTTGGTAGGAGCTCCAACCAGGGCTCGATCCCCAGTCCTGCATGCAGCGTGCTGAGCCAGAGACCGAGTCCAGGCGTGATGGCGCAGGCCTCTAATCCCAGCGTTGGGGAGGCTTAAAACAGGAGGATCACTAGGAGTCTGAGCTGCATAGTGAGACCCTGTACCAAATACATAAAATTAATAAGTAAATAAATAAAAATTGTTTAAAAACAATAAAAGAAAAATCATGATGTTGCCTGGGTATTTATTTATTTATGCACTTATTTATTTTGGTACCAGGGATTGAATGTAGGACCTTGCACTTGCCAGGCAGGCAACTAAACTGCTGAGCTGTCACTCTGGCCTCGAGTTCTTAATCTGTCCCTTTAATGCTATGATAGTCAATAATTTTGGTGACTTTCCTTGAGGCCCTTGTTTTATTGAATGTATGGTCTTTCTAGCTTAGTAGAATACAAACTGCTAGCGTTTAGTTTCCCAGGCTTCTCAGACTTCCCACTTGCCCACAGAGGCACTTGGGCTCACTGTGCCTACGGCGTGGGGACTCCAGCCGAGTCACTGGGTGGGAGGATCTTCCTGGCTTTCCCTTCGCAGGTGTATGCTGAAGCCCAGAGAGCCTTAGTTGTATGTACTTCCTTCACCCCGAAGGCATAGGTGAGCACAGAAACTCGCCAGGAGTTAAATAACTCTAGAAAGTTATTTTTCCTTTTTTTTTTTTTTCTTTTTCTCTCCAGTGCATTTGGTTGTTGCCGGGTCTCACTATGTAGCTCGGACTCGTGGTGATCTTCCTGCTTTCCACCTCCCCGGCACTGGGATTCCAGAAGCGCACCTGGACTCTGTGACGGGCTCAGCCCTCCTAGTGGGCGTGGCTGGCACAGTGCGGGGCTTGCGTTTGTCTAAGCTTGCTTAATCAGGCGCTTTACTCCGCTGAGCTATTTTGCTGGTCCTTTTTTTGTATTAAACTTCTTTTTTTAATTCATTGTGTAAGTATACTTTAAATATTCATGATAGTCATGTCCATACTAAGAAATTCATTCCTGTACATAATCTTGATTCATTTTGCCCAGTCCCCTCCCTTCCCTTCAATCCCTTTTCTTCTTATTTACAGAACATTATTTTTATTTTTCCTTCCCTCTCCCTTGTTTCCCTTTCCATTTGAGCCTTTTCTTCCTACTTCCCAATATCTATTACACATTTTCTCTTTATTTGCTCCTTTGGTTTCACACAGCAGAGACACAATGTCATAATTAGACCTGTGTGTCTGCTTTCCTAGAAATATCTCAAGCTTATTCTTGATGATGGAGTACCACTCCATTGTATAAAAAGCCACATCTTAATCCATTGAACCATTGATGGGCATTCTGACATCTTTTGAGGACACAATAGAGAATTGTATGGAAGCACAAAACCAGAATCTCCCCTGAGATGGCTGTACCAAAGGTTGTAAGAAAATAGCTAGAAGCAGGGCGCAGGCCTGTAATCCCAGCACTTGGGAGGCTGAGGCAGGAGGATTGTGGTGAGTTTGAGACCAGCCTGAGCTACAAAGTGAGCTTAAGGCCAGCGTGAACTGCATAGTGAGACCCTGTCTCAAAAAGCCAAAAAAAAAGAAGGAAATAGCTAGAAAGAAAGAGATTTGAAAGAAAAAGGGGCTGGGGAGATGGCTCAGGTAAATAAGCACTTCCCTGGCAAGCTCAAGGGCCTGAGCTCAACCCCCGGTTCTGTGAAAGAAGAAAGAGAGAAAAGAAAGAAAGAAAGAAAGAAAGAAAGAAAGAAAGAAAGAAAGAAAGAAAGAAAGAAAGAAAGAAAGAAAGAAAGAAAGAAAGAAAGAAAGAAAGAAAACAAAAAATAAGAATGAAAAGAATTAAGCATTATATATGAATATATCCTCTTCCATTCTTTTGTTTGTTCTTTTCTTCATCCCAGGTTACAGCATTTTGTTATTGTTTTGATTTGTTAAACCCAATCTTGCACATTTAGACCTGGTAACCTGAACAACTAATTTGAAGACAACATCACAAAAATATGGTAACCATTGCTGAATTCCTATTACTTTGTCTAGTGAAATTTTGTATTGTTTCTAATGCTGGGCATGGGTTGCATCACTATTTTGTATTCTTTAAAAAATAAGAAGAAAATTTTAAAAATTATTAAAAAATAAAATATTTAGAAAAATGTTTGAGTTTTGATAGCCAACTCAAGTGCTGAAGAATCATGAATCAAGGATGTCTTCATTATTCCTAGTTTCTAATATAAGCGTGTGGAAGGTGAAACTATTGACTGGCGATAGGAAGCAGAGGTTAGCCAAGTGTGGAAGCAGGTAGGGGAGAATTGGTGAATTTGGTTTGAAAAAAAAAACATATTGCTTGAATCACCTACTGTGTATGCGACAGCCAGGTGGAAGTGGTGACCTCTGTCTAGAGGGAATTTCTTTCTCTAATAACATTTTTACACGCATACTTTTCTTGGGTTGGGGTTGGTCAATGACTTTCTTATACATATGACATAAGCATGCCTTTTTCTTGCTGAATTGAAAAACTGTAGACAGGAGACACACTGTGTAATTTATAAGCTCTCTAGTTCCTGAGCAGCACACAGCCTTGACTGTGGTCAGCGCTTGTGGCATGCACTGAGCTAAAGACTAGCTGGGCACGTGATGGGTGGGTCAGGGGCAGTGAGCCCACACATGTACCTTGGTGTGGTTTTCTTTTAAGACAGAAGAGGTTACTGTATCCTCAGTATTCAGGTTTCATTGCACATTAGAAGCTTGCAATAAATAAATGGGTTTGGGCCTCCCCATCATTGGAGTAGATGAATGCACAAATAAGGAGACAACTTCAGGCAAATTCCAGAAATACAAGATGAGATATATGGGCGTGCAAAGTGGAGCCCAAGGTAAAGTTCCAATCTGATAGTCGCTACCAGAAAAAATGAGTTCTCTTTGGTATTATATTTGTTTAAGTTTACAAACTGAATGTCTTCCACAGAATTTATTTTGTCAAACAGAAAAAAAAATTCACTTTAAATTATAAAGTAACATAGATATATATAGTTATTAGTAAACACTGATACTTACAAAATATTAATAGTAAGAACAGTTAATAATTAGCAATGTTAGTGGTACTGAAGATTATGACTGTGGTAACCCAGTAAGTTAATTATGTGCACATTATTAATTAAAGGGTGTTGTGGTTTGTGTCTAAGTGCTCGCTCAAAGCTGCACACAGCTGTGGAACAGCTTCTGATTCTTGACCCAATGCTGGGAATACAGGTGCGAGCGCCCTGGGCAGATGCTCTGCAGCACCACGGAAGGAGGGAGCGAGGCTGGCTGGCTGCCTGAGCCACTGCAGCCCCTCCCTTTGCTCTCTTGTTCTTTGCTGCCACCATGAACGGTTGCTCTGTGCCATCTGCAGCTCTGCCTTGGCATCAGCTGAGTATGGATGAACCCTCCACTGGCTGTGAGCTAAATAAACCTTTTTCCTTCCTAAATTTTGAGTGTGGTGTATTTTTTCCCAACAATGACAATAAGAAACTGAGACAAAGGGGTAGTGTGTGTGTGTGTGTGTGTGTGTGTGTGTGTGTGTGTGTGTGTCTGCTACAGGGTCTCACTATGCAGCTCAGACTCATACTACTGATCCTCCTGTTTTCAGCCTCCCAAGTGCTGGGGTTACAGGCATGTGCCACCACCCCTGGACTCAGTGGCCAGCTCAGTGCACACACCTGGGGCAGGGCCAGTGCAGTACGTAGTGCCAAGGATTGAACTGGGTCCCTGCACTTGCTTAAGCAGGTGCTTAGTCCACTGAGCTATCCTGACAGCCCTATAAACTATAATATCATTACTTATAACAATTAAAATATCAAACTAGGGAGATGGTTGGCAGCATGAGCACCTGCCTTGCAAGTGCAAGGTTCTGAATTCAGTCCCCAGAACCACCTGCCTTGCTGGCCCCAGAACCTCGGGCATACCCTGCCAGCCCCAAATCCAGGCATGGTGGCACACACCTGTAATCCCAGCACTGGGGACTTGAGACAGGAGGATCAGTATAACTCTGAATGGAGCATAGTGAAACCTTGTATCAATAAAATAATAATGTTTAAAAATTTAAAATATTCATTAAACAATTCAGTCACCTCTGCTGCTTATTAGATGGCTGTATTATTATGATGAAGTCTTCTTTATTTCATTCTTGTATATTTCTCTCCACTTCACCCTCCGGGAAGCTTCTGATCACACTCATGACAAGCTCCTCTCCAGCACAAAAGTTCATCTCACAATAATTATTGTCACAGATGTTATTTTTGATCTAACTGGTCTGTAGGAGATGAACTTCTCACCTTTAGATTCAATAATATTTAATATATCACAAAAGCAATTACCTAACAGCCAGTGAACGTCTTGGGATCATTAATCCAACACTAATGTACTCCTTATTGACTCAGTGAAATCAACCTTAAAGTCATTGCTAGGTATTATTTACAGAGAGACATTCTTAAATATCCCAGCAATTAAAATACAACCATTGCCCTTCAGAATCAAAGGTAAGATTTCAAATTAAAGTATGCCTTAAACTCCCTCAGCACCTTCCCAACACACTCCTTTTAGGAAATCTTGAGCTTGAATTTTTCACTTTTTAACCTTGAAAACTGCTTTAGCTACTTTTCCTGCTGAGATAAAATATCTACCTTCCAAGTTAAGCAGGACAAGGCTTATTTGGGCTCCCAGTCTGTAGGGGCTTTATCCACAATCAGCGGTTTAGGGCAGGCAGTAGAAGACAAGCAGCAGCAAAAAGCCACAGGGGACAAGGGTGACACCAGCCCTCTTTCTGTCCCTTGTATTTCACCCACGCTACCTACCTTAGGGTGGTAGAACTCACACCCTTAATCCTACACAGAACTATGCCCAACCAATCAGTGGACTAATTTAGTAACTGCCAACTCCTGAGCCCAGCACTGCACACTGGATTCAGCCATTTGTGAGAAGCTAACGACCTCATGGCGCTTTGTGGGAACAGCTGGATTCCAGCCATAATAAACATGGTCTCCAACTTCTCTAGGCCTGTGGTCTAATCAATGAAATATTTCTACAAAATCTCTGTGTGACAATGACATAATGTTTAAAAGCCACTCTATGAAATCTATCAGTGAAGATTATCTTGACTGACAGATAGTAAGATCTTGACTATCTTGTCTAACAGAGAGTAAGATGAAATCAATGATTATAGACACTTTCCTTCAAGGAGGCTATAGCATTTTATGGCTCAATGCAGATGACATGATTTGCTTTTCATGTGAAGTACAAACATGAAGTCTATTAGGAAGCATCAACCAAAGCCCCTCAGGTGATGTAACAATTGGCTCCAACCTCATGCAGCCCTACCTTCCCCCAAAGAACACTCATAAAAAGATGACAGCTAAGGGGAAAGGCAGCTCATGGTAGAAGACAATGGAATGGGTTCAAGAAGGGAGAAAAGGTCTAGTCTGCTGTGCTCTACCAGATTCAGGGTTTTGTTTTATTTTATTAAGAGAGTATAAATTAGAATTAAGTGATAGAGATTTCACTTAACAAAGAATATGAATTTCACAGAATTTTTTTTTGTAATACATAGTGTTGTCTTCCAACCAGTTATTCATATTACCAGATAGGTGCATGTAAAATTAAAGGAAGAAAAAAGGAAGAAATGTATAAGCAATTGAGGAAAGAAAAAATACAAACAATTGAAAAAAAAAAAAAAGAGATGAAATAAATTAAGCATTATTTGTTTCTTTCCATAGGCCAGCAGAAATGCACAGTACAGTTGTCCAAACCATCCTGCTTACATACATACATAAATAAATCTCTTTCCCCCCACTTCCTCTCCCATCCTTCTCCTCAATTTGGGAACTCTTTCCTTTTGATAAGTCCATTCCCTTTTCCCAGTACCTTTGTATCCTTCAGATCCCATTTTTTCTCTTTCAGGTTCTCACACTAAGGAGACAATCCGATGTTTGCACATGCGGGTCTGATTTAATTCACTTAATAGTGTGTTCTCTAGTTGCATCCATTTACCAACAAGAGTCAAATTTATCCTGTTTTATAGCTCCATTGTGTAAAAATGCCACATGTTCTTTATCCATTCTTCAGTTGATGGCATCCGGGTTATTTCCAAAACTTCGCTATGACAGATCATGCTGCAGCCTTCAGCACAGCTTGCCGCCCTCCTCTGACTGCCCTATTCTCTTTAGCCCAGTGCAGTGCGGTTGGTACCTCCCTACCACTTCACCTCCGCATGTGCTACTACAACCTTTAATATCCAGCCCAGGTGTTCTGTATATTTCTTCAACCAACCTGAAAATATATAGCAAGCAGCTACTTTGGGTCAGTCTATAAGATGAAATGGATTCTACCCTCCAGAACTCACAGCCAAAGGGAAGAGACCATCCAAAAACACAAACAATACGGTTCTATTCTGGTCTGTTTTCTGCTGCTATAACAAAATGTCAGAGATGGCATAATGTATCATAAGAAGGAATTTATTTCTCACAGTTCAGGAGGATGAGAAGTCTAATATTAAGGTGATAGCATCCTGCGAGGGCCTTCTTGCTGGCTGACATGGCAGAGGGCATCACACAGCAAAAGGACAGAAGCGCGCCTGCTCAGGTCTCTCCATAAGATCACCAATGCGTGGTTCCACTCTGGCGGCACTGGCTACTCCTAACGCTCCCAAAGGGCCCAGACTCCCAACATCACCACTACATGAAGTTGAGGGCGACATTTCCAACGTGCGGATTTGAAAGACACATTCACAGAAATAGAGAATGTGCTCTCAAGCTGGTGAGTGCTGCCAGCCTTCATCCACTCGCTGGCAGTACCACATATAACCACACTCACAAAACGAATAGAGCTCAGTAAATTGGGCAGCTTGCAGTTTCATGATCCATCCTGCCTGTTCTCGGCAAGCTATTTTCAACTGAGCTTACTAAGCCCCCTTAATGCCCTAATCTTTTCCCTCAGAGCTGTCTTGTCCACTTTTCAGGGAGTTAGAAAAAGAAAATCCAGTGTCCTTATCAGGACCAAGAAGGCATATAACTTTTTCTGATTGCTGTATTCACTGATAACAGGATTTAAACATGGTTTTCACAGCCTGCTGAGTGCCCCTTGGTAGCTCTTCTCCACCTTTGGGCTTAAGAATGTCTAGCCAGAGGCTATAGTTTCTGAACTTCTTGTTTCTAAACATTGTGTTTGGGAAGGCACCACTTACCTAATGAAGGCAGGCACAGAGCCCTGTGTAATTTCTGCACCTCTTCAGGAAGTGGCCTTCATCTCGTTCTCATTCTCACTTTTCATAGGCCAGAAAATGACAACCCACTGGATAAGGCCACTTGGTTCTGATATGATAGCTACCCACTGAAAATGGTGGAGCCAGAAGCAGGCCCAGGGTCCAGAGACAGCACCATGGGAACCCACCGTTTAATTCACTGTGGGCTGTTGGAGTAGTCTGGACTGTTACATGTGAGAGAAAGAAATGTTGAGACTATTGAACAACATTTTGTGTGCATCTCTTTGTTAGTTTTGCTTTCACAAAAACTAATGCACAGGGGAAGACAGACTCCCATTGGTTTGGCTGAGCAGCAGACACACTGCTTCTCTGTGTCCATGAGTTTGGCTCTCAGAACTCCAAGGGACAGTTCATCACCAGGAAACTCAATCAATGACTACGCTAACTTTACCTCAAAGTACTGAGAAGCCATGGTTTTTCTGAAAGTTTGGAAAATCAAGGAACAGAGCCCACTCATTCCACATACATAAAAACCTTGAAAGTACTGCAATACATCTCCATGGCACTTTTTTTTGCAAGGTTGTACATTAAGGGCTTCAGGAGATGTGAAATGTGCATAGAAGATCATCATCAAGTACTTACAGAGCATATAAGAAGCACTATGTATTATAAGAACTACATATTATAAGATTAGCATTACAACTATTCCAGAAACTCCAAATATGAGATGTAATTTAAGGAATTACTTGGTATGAAAATGGAAAAAAATGATTAAAAAGTCTATGCTTTCAATATTTTAATAAGGAAAATTAAGGAATATATACAAACATATAAATCTCCAGGAACTGAGTAATAGCTAAGTAAATTACAATACAGCTTCTCTGGAATGTTAGTAAGATGTCAAGAATTACAGTCTTAAAGAGTATAGAAATGTGAGGTACTTGCTCAGTGAAAAAGCAAATCAGAATAGTGCTAAAAATTATTTCTATTAATATTTTAATTATGAAACTTTTGCTGTATCTACCAGGACAAAAATAAGAAATAGAAAACATAGAGGTTGTAGGTCACAGGAATGACAATTGTGATACTATTTTCTTCCCTTTTAAATTATCCACTACTGTTGTCTTGGCACTATTTGAGCAATAAATATTATTTCTCTTTTCTTTTTTACATTTCAAATGAACAGAAGTAGCATGTACTTACTAGTCAGTGCATGTCCTCGGCACAACCACGCAATCACCATCGTGGCTGGTGACCAGTGCAGCCAGCTGAAATTACTTTCTCATGCTCAAACAATGTGCACTTGCCATATTTCAGCAAAGCATTGGTTGTAACAACAATAAAAACAGGACATGGGTGCCACCAAATGGATTGTACTGTGATATTTGTCTTGCATATGGGCACATCCGTAACTACTCCTTTCAATAGTTGAATAATAACACTTTCATTTTTTAAAATAAAATAAAAGGTACCTCCCCTTATTATTCTTTTTACCCTTGCCTTTCCTTCCCCTGTCATCCCTCACTTTGATGGAAAGATGTAAAAATGTTCACAGACTGCTTGCCCTGCTTGTGAGCCTGGCAACGGTCACATCCAGGGCTCTGGGACAGCCTTGTGTGGTCAAGGGAGAGTACCAAGTCCAGACACTTCCAGATCAGACCCACAAGAAAAGTCCATGAGAAGACACCCATGCAGAACAGGAACCACCTGCCCTGCACTTGTGAAAACCTCAGCCTGCTGCAGCATGTTTGCTATTTTTTCAGATCTAGAGCATTAATCTCTCTTCACAGACTGGACAGAATTGTCAGCACATCATTAATCGTCATACTACTTTGATAGAAAATGGCTCCTGTCTCACATGTTGCTAAGTGGGCTGCTTTAAAAGTGATTAGCTCCCAGAGGGCTGTACTCATTGATAGACAAATACATTAATGAGTCTGTAGCTGAATACACTGTGAAAACAGAGACTGATCAGAAGACGTGAACAAGTAGAGACCCTGGAAGCCACTGGAAGCAAGGATGTACTGTCATCCTGGGCTCTTCCTCTCTCTCCCTGCTTTCTGGCTGCCATGAATTACACAGCTCTCCCCTGCCCTCTCACTTATGCCTTCAGCCAGCCATGCTGGACTGCACCATTTGAAAATATGGACTGCACTGTATGAACCAGAATAAACCTCTCTTCCTTCAAGTTGCAGGTCCCAGGTATTGTGTGCCAGGAACACACACATATAGTTGTTGTATGTTATGGGTCAGTGCCAAAAGAAATGATGAGAAGACCTGAGGAAAGTAGCTTCAGAGGTCTCACTGAGATGAGTTTCTCTCCAAGTGAGCCCAGAGCCTCAGAAGCATCTCACATTTATTGAGGGCTAAAGGCAGGTTAAGGAATGTGTATAATTACTTAATGAATACAAACTACTATCTCTACTGACTTCCACCATTTGCCTAATACTAGGTCCACACAATTGCTAGCTGATAACATCCTCAGCAAGTGACCAAAGAAGAGGGCATCTACAGAAGCTGTTATCTGGAATCCAGTTTCTGAGAAATTCAGACAGCAATCCCCCTCGGGCTCTGTCTATTGCTCCTTACTCTCTCAGGACATTAGGTTTTTATCTTAAATCTATATTTATATAATTCCCCCATATATATATATATATATATATATATATATATATATATATATATATATATATATATATATATAACAACCCAATACAGATCAGCAGTCCACAAGAGAAGTGGGTTATCCACAGAAGTTGTTGACTTGAACCATTCACAGCTCAGTATATTAAGATGGCTCTACTTTATGTACCTCCTTTTTATACTTTTTTGCTGGCTGGTTAAGACAAAGCAAGACCTATATAACAAGAAATGTAACTTTTGTATCAGATAAGGTCAGTCAGGTACCCTCAGGGTTTGTCCTGTAACCCTATACTGCATTTTGTCAATCCTTTGTCAGTGTCAGCCATGTGGATGAGTCATAGCCATTGCTTGACCAATTTGCTCTCTGTGGAAGCCTGAGAGAAAGTTTTCTCTCCATATGACTCTCTTCAGACACACCATAGATTATCAGTCACATTCCTCTGTGGCTCCATAATCTCCTTGATCAGAAAATTTGGGGCACAAATGAGTTACATGATGCTAAAGCACAGGTTCTTCTAGGACCCGAGTCTTCACTGACCTTGAAAGGCTAGGACCAAAATGTTGGCTGACCTTGCAGCCTTTCTTTTTCTCCAATTTTTGATCTGCAAACTTAGGTTGTTAACCCTATCTAAACACCAAACATCATAGGCATAACATGGAACAGGCACCTTCTGCCAAGCACTGAGGTATCAAACCCCAAGTCCCTACAGAATATGAAGAAAAAAAAAACTTTTAAAAAAATTAGGAAGTAACACATATATTCACACAGACATTGAGAAACCCGACTCTTTTTATGCTGAACGTTTTTGCAGCATCAGGGCGAGGACCGCAGATTTTTGGTCCAAAGCTTGTTACCAGACTCATCCTCATTGCCAGGCTAAGCAAGATATACAAACAGTACAGAGACAATATAGACAAATCACTACTACATTTCCACTAAACCATGGAGTAACATGAAAAGGATTAAAGTTTTCAATGCCATTTGAGATGCTTTGTAGCAGATCAGTGCCAGAAAATTCTGACAATTGTTTTACAAAAGTATTATCAATACATTGCTGAAGAGACAGGATCTCAAAGGTAATATTACCATGATGCAATAAATGCCTTTTTACATTTTCCCATGGGAAATGAGTTTGATTCCATGGAATTGGAGTTACACAGAATGAAGAGGCATTCCAATCACATTTTAAACGAAGTTGACATTGTAGATTAACAATTTGATCTCCTAGCATAACAACAGCTTGCTTTAAATCATTTATCTTAGCATTTAGCTCTGAATCTATGTGTCCTTGAGAAGTCCATAACTCCTCTGAGTCCTTGTGCCACTGCTGCACAAAATGAACAGTCTCTACACCTTGGTACAATGCTACTCCTGCTGTAGCAGCTGTGGATGTGACAGCTATTATTTCTGGAATAATGGCTATCATGAGTTCAGTCATTCTTTTAGTTCTCTTCTTTACACCTCCAACAATTGTTGGTACAGCATGGAAGGAGAATTTTGCCATGGCAATGCAGTTAAACCGGAAGCCAAATTCTGGTCCTTGCCCTGAGAATATAGATGTTATCCCTGGAAAAATTAAAGCTAATAAGAAGAATTTAGACATGTATATAAAGAACAATTGTGACATGTGATGGTATAGTTAGAAGGGTTCCAATAACTAGGTCCTACAAGTAACAGGTAAAGGAGTAGAGCACATGCCTGAGCAAAATGCATTGCTCCTTTTAAATTTTAGATGTAAATTATAGGAGGATTGATTCCTCCATATAAAACCTTTCCATGCTGACATACTTAATGAGGTAACTAACTCCCAAAGATGACATTGAATTGGTCCCCCAGAAATGTGAGGGACACTAGGGGACATTCCTCCTCCACGCCACATCATTGTATCACTGGCATTTTTAGTGCTAGTATAAATCTCATCACTGCTACTCCGTTTCCATCTTAACTCCTTCCCTTCTGCTGTCCGGGCAGAGCCATAAGGGCACCAATCTATGACGCTTCCATAGGAAGTATTAACCAACACCCGGGCTGTTTCCCCTCTACAGACTTACCAGTGTATCCAATCACTGAGATAAACAACACTGGTATTTGGCAGGGTGGCAGATCTGGCGGTGGAAATGCTCCATCAGCAGCGATACCTTTAAAATTTCTTCCTTGGAGAAGAAAAAGTCCCTTTTTTCCTCCTTTACCCGCAGTATTATTATTTACTATAGATAACCAGACTTGTGTGCTTGCTTTTAAGCAATGAGCTCCATTCCAATACAAATAGGCCAGCCTTCTACTCCAATTTCATAAAATGGCATTTTGGTTCCTTGTTCTGTTGGCACTGTTGGTCCCGGGCATCCTAAGGGCTGGGTAGCCAGGAGCTTTCATTAACATATATGGGTATAGTAGCATCCCACCACTGACCTCTATTGAGTGGTGGATATGGAATGTAAGCCTAATAACTAAAATTACCTTCAACTCTTACTGGTAGTGACAACAAAGCCACCAAAGCAAGAAACAAGTTGATATTATTTTTCTCTCAAATATTTGTTTTTGCTCATTTTCTAGGTTTTGTCAAGTTGGCACCCAAATCAGTTCTCCAATATTTCTTTTTTCCAATGATAGTCTGCAGCAGGTCTGGCAGTTATTTTTTGAAAATTTAATATGAATAAAGTTTTTTTGTACCATTAACCTACGTGTATTCATATCTATTCCCATACTATTCCTCCTTTTTTTGTTTCATAAGTATTTTTAAGCTTTTATTAGCTCATTTTATAGTTACCCATTGATATAAGTCCCTATAGAATGATAACAGACAAGTTACACATTTTTATAGACATTTAGAAATCAAAACCATATAGAACATTTCAGTAAGACAATCCTGATGATATTTTGATATACTTCATTTTGTTTTGCTTTGACTTAACACTTTTAACCAATCATCTCTACTTATTGAAAGTGTCTGCTAAGAGACTATTGAAATTTTGGCAGCTCCTCATTAATGAATGAAGAGGTTGGTCACACCTCTTATCCATCAATTGGACCCCCTCTTAATAATTTTTTCCACTCTAAGGAATTTTTGTTTAATTAGCTTAAACCCTATGATGTATATAAACAATTTTAATATCACTTTAGGACTGTTAATTCAGAAAAAAGCATACTTTCAAGTCTATATCTCAATTTATATTTGGAACAAATAATCAAAAAAGAAAAGGAACAGCTGTTCATTGAAAGACACACAAACACATAAACACACAGACACATAAACCCCTTAAAAAAATCAAGTGCACTCAAATATTTGGCCAGATTAAATTATAGCAATTGTATTACAAGCTTTAGAAATTTTATAAGTAGACTAGTCAGATTTTGTTATTCATCAATTATTAGAGATCTCTTATTAGAAAAGCTTGGAAGGAATGAAATCTTTCATCTATAGTTGATGTGTATATTTTGTATTTTTTGTCAACACTGAAAAAATTTAACTTAACTATTTTTATATATTTTATCACCTATTTAGACCTCATATTTGCATTTGGTCAGTTCCTTGACAGGCCCCGGGCTGGATCTAGCCTGGTTGCTGTTAACTTCTTTAGATCTGGCTCCATGGTACAGCCTGACAGTACACTCTGGTACCCAAATAAGTCGGTTAGCATTCTCTGGAAAAACACAAGCACACCCTTTGCCCTTAGCTGTGGACTGAGTCCCTTCCACTGTCCAGTATGGAGATCTCTCCAAAGGACCCTCCTTAGCCTTTTTCTTCTTACCTGGTTTGTCGTTCTATTGCTGTAAAAGTATAAAAATTTAATAGTAGATACTGACAAGTGAAATTGGCAGGAGTGACTCCCCTTTGCTTTAACAGAATTTTGATCCTACAGTGGCCTTTGGAGGCCAGCAGTAGGCCTTTTATTATTTAAGTGGTATGCCAAAATCAAGTGACTGTTTAAACCCATGGCTTTTACATATTATTTTAAAATTTTACATTTGTTTGTAAAGTATCAAAGCCTTATTATTAATGTTATTTTTAATTTAGGACAGTAAAAGAAGCAATCAAATTTAACTAGGAATTAAAAGAATTTAAGTAATCTTTTAAAATATCTTGGGGCAATGGCCTTACACCTTTGGAGCTGCCCCACCTAGAAGCCACATTTGCATTTGAAAAGCCATTGAAATGCTTTTCCTTTCATCAGTTTTCATTTTCTAACAATTTACTTTTTAACAATTTTAAAATTTTCAGCAAAGATGACCAATTGTGCAACATAAGAATCTGGTGTGGTTTAAACTTTGATTTCCCTGTATAAACAGCACTGATTACACCAAACAAAATGTGCAGACCTTTAGCACTGGGGCTATCTTTGGTTGATTTTACTCCACAGGTGTGCTGGTCCAGCTGCCAGGATCAGCTTAATACGGTCTTAGCCCTTAAAAAGGTTTTCCTGAGCCCACATTACCTAAAGCTTTAAAGGAGCTAGGGCCCTGTAGCCATGGCCTCTGCTGCTGAACCTATCTTGCAGATGCCTATCTGGGACAGCTTAGGATGTGAGTGGATGGGAGCATGGGGCCCTCCCAGATCTCAGTTTGTGCCCTTCCCCCCAGGCAGCAACCAGTCTCTTGAAACCAACTGTTTGCAATTTAAAAGAACCCTTTTTACAAAACTTTTGTTGTTTCCTGCTAACAATAGGGCCAGGCAATGCAGTAAAGTGTTCTAATATGCATAATAAAGAGAAGTTGACTTCCATTTTTAATAAGCAGTTGAGTTTTAATTTGAAAAGATTTAGTAGTAGATATCATAAGTAATATTTCTCCTTCATAATCACTATCAATAATTACCAAATGTACAAATACACCTTGGGTAATAATACTACTCCTTTCTACAATCAAGGATATATCTTTTGGAATAGGGCTAAAAACTCCAATTTTAATTTTGTAAAGACAAGCAGGGAGCAAAAGCTGATTTTCCACAGCCATCAGATCTAAAGCTGTGCTTCCACTTCTGGGGGTTGCATGGAAAAGATCTGTGACCCTGCGTTGCATTGAAATTCGGGCTGGCCAATGGAAACTGCGGGTATTCTGTACTGTTTATCTCTGAGCCCCTGGATGATGGGCCCATTCTCCAGTTTCCCTGAGATTGTAAGGGTTGGCCATGCTTATCAAGTTTGGAGCGGCATTCATTATGCTTACCTTTTCCACATCTCAGACAAGTTCCTGGAGCAGTCTTGTTACCGGTATCTATTTTTTTTCTTTTTATCTTGTCCTTTTCTGCAATCTTTTCTCGTATGACCCATCTTTCCACACTTAAAACATTTTAAAAAAAGACTGTAAGGCAGTCGCCAATAAATTAGCTTTGCATGGCTCCAAGCCAATATCACCGCAGGCCTTAATATATTGTTCCAGTGGTGCACCCTGTGCCTTTAAGGATGCAGAGCCTTCTGACATTCGGTACTCACATTCTCAAAAGCCAAAGTTTGTAACAATAACTCCCTCAAATCTGGTGCTCTCACTGATTTGTATATAGCCTCCCTTAATCAGGAAACAAAATCCACATATGGCTCATTATTAGATTGAAGAACCTTAGCAAATGATTTTTGAGAATCCCCCGGCCTTTCCACCTTTTCCCATGCTCTCAAGCAACAAATGCGAGTTTGGGCAGTAGCCACATCATCATATTGCAACTGGACTTGGATACCAAGCCAGGCCCCTGACCCATTGAGATGATCTGATGAAATATGAACTGGGGGATTTTGTCCCCTGTTAACCCTCTCTTGAACATCTGCTTCATCTTTCCACCAAGTGCTAAACTGCAAATATTGGCTTGGCACAAAACTCCCCAATCCTGAGAAATTAATCCATGTTCATTTGCTAATCCTTGTATTAATCCAGTCACATAGGTTGATTGCATACCATAGGCCATGACAGCCTGCTTTAAACCTTCAATAACCTTGAACACCAGAGGTTGGTGTTCCCATTGTAGAAACCCTTGGGGAAATTGAGCATTTGATGGGGTTTGTTGAACCACCACAGGAAAAGTACCCAAAGGGGCAGAAGAAGCTTCAGGATCTCCCTGCTGTCTCCCTTGCATAAGAGCCTGAGATATCACACTTCTATAAACTTTGACAGGGGCTTCCTTTTTCTCCTCATATGGAGGAGCAGAAGGGTTAAAAGATGGCAGTAGAGGCTGATATTTTGTGAACTGAGATGGAGGAAGTACAGGGATTAAGACCTCCATTATTTCAATCAACTTAGAAAGCAATCATGATAATTGCCTTACCTGGGCTCTCAACCCACTTCTTACTTTCCTTTTGTTCTACATACTCTGAATTCTCAGATTCTGAGGAGATGGTTTGCGATGGCATAGATGTTTTAGGAGCTGGTTTGTTAGACTTATCCCCATTATAGTCCATCGAGAAATTTCAAGGACCAACACTCTTGGTATTCCGGGAAGCGCCTCCATGTAGGGAGTCTTGAGGGGGTGCAACCTGATCATAACTACGCACCACAGAGGCCCCCTGCTCCGTTTTTGTCCTTTTTGCCATGCTAGCTTCCGCATTTGAGTGTGAGGAAGGCAGAGGTCTTAAAAAGTTCTCATGTGCAGATTCATATTTGTGCGGAAGCTGCTCTTGAGGTTTAGGAATACCAGCCTCTGAGGCTGACCTTTTCGGATATTTGTTAGAGTCCTCTGAGTCCGACTGCAGTGGCTCCAAAGCTGAGGAAATTAAGCTACAGAGACCACACATGAAGAGCAATTGACTCCCTGTTTTGATGAGCACAACGCAGAGTTCTCATAACTCGTTTCCAAACTTTTAAGTTTAAAGTAGCCTTTCCCTTTGGCCGAAACCAGTAACAATGCCTTTTTATAAGGGAAAATAATTCCTTGAAACTATTTGGTTTCACCTTTACACCTGCTCCTTTGAGTAACATCCGAATAAGACGGGCATACTCATTTTCTTACTGAAGTGGAATTTCCCATTACTCTGAGCTTTCCCGCTGGCCTCGTCTACTCTGGGCGTTTGTTTCCCACGCGGTCAGGCCTCTCTTCACTCACCCCTCGTTGTCTTCTGTGCCCCGCGTTGTGTGTCACTTGTTGTATGTTACGGGTCGGTACCGAAAGAAAGGACAAGAAGACCTGATGAAAGTAGCTTCAGAGGTGTCACTGAGATGAGTCGCTCTCCAAGTGAGCCCAGAGCCTCAGAAGCATCTCACATTTATTGAGGGCTAAAGGCAGGTTAAGGAATGTGTATAATTACTTAAGTGAACACAAACTACTATCTCTACTAACTACCACCATTTGCCTAACACTAGGTCCACACAATTGCTAGCTGATAACATCCCCAGCAAGGGACCAAAGAAGAGGGGTCTGCAGAAGCTGTTATCTGGAATCCCATTTCTGAGAAATTCGGACAGACAGCAATCCCCCTCGGGCTCTGTCTATTCTTCCCTACTCTCTCAGGACATTATGTTTTTATCTTAAATCTATATTTCTATACATAGTGACTAATACATCAAGTTAGGTTTTTTTCTTCCCTCCCACTGAAGGCAGAAGCTTCTATAATTCTAACATGACAGTCCTTCAATCAAAATCAAGTAATTCACAAATTCAACCTTACAAATAGGTAATTTAAAGCGATTTAGGGAAAACTAGAAAACTCAGTTGATACTTTTAACAGCTAAATGCTAGTTCAGAAATTCTGCTTTGCTTATGAAAACATTATAAAGAGCTACTATCATGTATTTTTTAATCTTTTATGTATGTATTTGGTAGATGAATCACAAGGGCCAGAGTTCAATCCCTGGTTCCGCCAAAAAAAAAAGGACCCACAGGATGTATTTGGTAGAAGGTCTCACTACGCAGCTTGCACTCGGACTCGCACTCGGCCTTGTAGAGATCTTCCTATCTCAGCCTCCCTACAGGTTTGCACCAACACACTGGACATGTTGGGGTTCATGGGCCAGCGCGGCACGCAGTTCTGGGGATCAAACTTGGCTCCTTACCCATGCCAGGCAAGGGCTCAGACTACCCAGCTATCTTCCCAGCCCCTCTATCAAGTATTTCATTTACTGAATAGTTTTTTTTTTCTTCTCACCTCATCTGTGAGAATTTATCAGGTCTTCAAATATACCGTGCCTGAATTTACAAAATACTCTTCTCAGGAATGTTTCCTTTGATGGAAATATATCTCACTGGACTATAAACCACTTCCTTTTATGTCAGTGCCATTCTTGTGAAGTAATAGAATCTAAACTAATTGATTAAATGGATGTGGAGTTAAAGAGAAAAAGTAGGATATCTATTTTTCTTCTAATTATTCAGCACATAAACTCAAAGACTTTGGACACTGTACCATGTGAGATCACTTTCCTGAGACCAGCATGAATAAAGAAGACAAGAGAAATAAGACAGAGGCACAGGCAGAACACATTGCTAAAACTTGAAGAAATACAAACTGTTTTGACTGCAAGTTCCAAAATGTCTGGGTAGGAAAAACAGTATTTTATGACCATTAAAGTAGGACATGATTGGCAGATTATACAGATCACAGAGTCTCTGGAGTACCAGACAGTCCTGTCCAAGATTACACAGAAAACTTCCTGGCTCCTTTGACCCACAGAGACATTCACAAAAGAAAAACTAAAGGGCCAGCGAGTTAGCTCAGGAGACTAAGTACCTGCTTAGGCATGCACAGGGACCAGGGTTTGAGGCCCAACACCACAGGCCACACCAGGTGCACTGAGCTGGCCACCGAGTCTAAGTGTGATGGTGCACACCTGTAATCCCAGCACTGGGGAGGCTGAAAACAAGAGGATCACTATGAGTCCGAGTTGCGTAGTAGTGAGACCCTGTACCAAATACATCAAAAATAAATATATAAAAGAAAAATTTTACTTCACATAGAAATCTGATCATTGCCTATTTTGATATTGGAGTGAACCATTATTATAAATCTCAAAATAATTCACGTTTTCTTTATCCTGAAAGACTAGCTTTTGTGTTCTACTTAGGCAGCTGCGCAGTGGGGAACCGCTGCAATCATGAGCACATTGTGTTAGGTTCCAGTCAGGCTTTAGTTGCATTGTTACTGAGTGAGAACAAAGGACATCTGGGGACAGTGCTGCTCACTATCACATGTGCCAGCCCCTAAACTCCTGCCAGGTCTGGATTTCCCTGCACATATTGTACTGTCCTGCCCTCCTCTTCTACAACAGGATTTCCTTCCTTAGGGGAAATCAAGCAAACTTAGAGGACCATGACGCATTCCTAAGTACACTCTACCTGCTCACATACACTGTTTCCTCACGCACCTTTAAGGGACTGACACACCACCTGAAACCTAGTCCCCAGCACATGCACTCATATTTAAAATCACTCTGGTTGAAAAGTACTCAAGAAACACAAAGCAGCAACACAGACACAAAAGCAGGTCATGTAAGCAACCCAGGTGCATCACACATTAGCACAGATCATTCCAGAGAAAGGAATCCATCCAACAAATGAGAAAACAGTGACTGCCTGGGATAATACAGCAAGAGACAGACCCGGGCCCCTGAACTTCCTGTCCAGAGCATCCTGCCACATGCACGGAAACAGGCCTGGGTGGTGCCAGGAACAGGGGGTGAAGACAAGGTAGTTCTTTCTCCTTTGTCACAGTTGAGAAGTGAGGCAACTAGACACCTACTAGACAAAGATCATGTCACCTTTAATCCCTAAGTTGTTCCGAGGATGTGACTCTACATGGCTGTCCAAGAGGCTGCTCACATTCCTCTCCATTCAAACAACCCGCAGGAGAAATTGGAGACTGCAAAGTGGCTCAGCAAGGGAACAGAGTGGGGAACGAGTCTCTAGTGCTTTCCCATCCTTATTAGTTTTGCCCAGTGCAGATGAATGTTTGGCTGTCAATCTGGTGACTCACTCCTATCTGGGAAAGAACATGGAGGGAAGAACAGCGGGCTGGGAGTGTCTCTGGGGCAGAGGCTTCTTCCCCCAGAAACATGAAGCTGAGGTAGAATGCATGTGCACATTAGTTAAGACCCTGTTTTCCAGGGTTGGTCAAGTTCTCTATCAAACCAGGTACAACATGAGTCACAACCCAGTGAGGTAGGCTTCAACATCCCCTTTCATGCACAGCAGCCTTATGTAGCTCACATATGTGTATAACCTACATCATGTATGCAGCAGCAGGCACAGCCTATGGGCTAGGGCACCTAGCACAGGAACATTAGGTACCCACAATTC
This sequence comes from Ctenomys sociabilis, assembly GCA_004027165.1. NCBI lineage: Eukaryota > Metazoa > Chordata > Mammalia > Rodentia > Ctenomyidae > Ctenomys > Ctenomys sociabilis. Next base: position 76,337 of record PVKA01004160.1, on the reverse strand, counting down.
AAAGGCCACTGATCTCTGTGGTTCCCTCCCACTGGGGGTCTAATCTTTGCAGTTGTCCTAGTGTTTGCCAGCCTCCATAGTCAGGCATTCTTGCATTGGTTCCACCTGGTGGCAATAGGATACATCAGGAGGAGAGGTAACCCAGGGTAACTCAGGCACTACCAAGGCAGACTGTTATCTAGAGGTTAGGCCTCTCCCATATAAATAGGCATGAGTGTGAGCGCATTACTGCACATGCATGAAATGCTTGCACCAACAGTAAGAAGCCCTAGTGGAGATAGACTAAATAGCTCTATATTAGATACAAGCAATTGTGTGATAGATATGACTCACTTGAACAGGCTTTCTCTCCTTGGGTTCTACACTCTTGTCTAAGCCAGTGGAGTCTGTACTGATTGGTCATTAGTGGATTTTATAGCTATTGTACTTTGTTACTGCCCATATCCTTCATGCTCTAACATCTGGGGCCTAGATGTCCTGGGGAGGCTGCTCCACCCAGGGCAAGACACCTGCTAGAGCCAGGGAGCAGCTCGCAGGTCCAGCACCTCAGTGAGCAACCCCTACTTCCCACACTCCACACTGCGTCTTCCTCTCTGTGTCCCCATCTTCTGCCTTAATCACCCCAGAGCCAGGAACCAGACAAGCAGAGACAGTCCTTGACGGAGTCATCTTCTTGTTAAATTCCCCAGGCTGGTCTCACACTTACTATCTTCCTGCTTCAACTTCACACTGTTTGGGAATTACAGGCTTGTACCAGCGCAACCAGCTGAAACTCACCTACAAAGGCACCTGTCCACTTCCGCCCTCCACCCTCCACAGCTGTAGCCTCAGCATGAAAGAAAGTCCGTTCCTTCTCCAAACAAGCCAGGCTGAGAAAATTGGAAGAAAGTTAGTGCGGAGAGTAGACCCTACCCAAGCGCCGCGCAGCCTCACAGCATGGGTGAGTTCACAGGGGTAGAGCGCCATGTGGAGAATTAGGACAGGTGTAGCGCTCACAAGACGTAGGCCAGGTCAGGGACGGCCTTTTGTGAAGACATCAGTTACTTTTTCATTATAAATATAGCCAGTGATCATTAAAGACAATTTGAAGAATACATTTAAAATAAAATAAAGCTTTACCCATATTTCCACTTTTGAGTTATAATCAAATTTAAAACATTCCAGTGTTAGGCACAAATTTGCCTTTCTCACACAACTCCTGTTGTCCCAGCTGTCTACCTCTCATAGAGCACAGGCATTGCCAGAATGTCACATTAATGCCAGCATCTAAGTGCCAAAGGACTGGATTTGGACCTGTGGTACAGGCTCAGAGGAAAGATGCTATCGCTGGGATGGTCTAAATAAACCTATGGGCCTATTAGTGCTCTCTCTCTCTCTCTCTCTCTCTCTCTCTCTCTCTCTCTCTCTCTCTCTCTCACTCTGTGCGTGTGTGTACATGTGCGCATGTCTCTGTCTCTGTCTCTGTCCTTGCTCTCTCTCTGTGTCTCTTTCTGTCTCTGTCTCTCTCTGTCTCTCTCTCTCTCTGTCTTACTCTCTCTCTGTCTCTCCCTCTAACTCTCTCTCCCTCCCCTCCCTCTACCCCATGTAGCTGTCCTATGAATCATTCATCACCAGCAATAACTGCAGACAGATGGAGTCCCAGCCAGATGCAGTCCCAGCCGGAGTTGCTTTAACCTTGTATTCATAGTTCATTTATAACTGTGACATTTGTGGCAACCCTAAAAATAATCTAAACCAAAGCACTTTGCAGTCTTTGCAGTTGTCACACCACCCACAGGTGACACCATTTGTGTTCCTTCCACCAGATGTTCCTTAGAACCCAGAGACCCCCTAGTGCCTCTGAGAGGATTTCTGTCATCTGCCTCACTCCACCTCAAAAGACCAAATAAATGTACCTCACAGATCCCATGTACAGAGGCAGTTTTAAGATTTTCTATAACTTTAATAACAACATTTCACACTGACTGTGGGTGACAGTCAGTGAGCTGGAGTTCAGTCTCTACTCTTCAGACACTGAGCGACACAGGGCCTAGCCCACCCTTGGCTGTCTTATGCAGGAGGAGCATTTATGGGAAATGCCAAGACTTGGCATTCCAAGGCCAGACTTGGGGACTGCGGGCTCTTGACCCTGAAAGAACACAATGATTATTATTTCCATATTTTACAAAAACACATACACCCCAGGGAAATCATTTTACTCCCTGCCTCTCCAGAGAGAACAGGCTGTAATTACCTGTCATGATCTGTACCAACATCAATAAATGATTAAATATTTACTTGAAAAATGATTCCAATAAAAAGAGCCTTGAGCAAAGACAACCAACCATTTCCAATCATGGTGGCATCAACTAGTTTTAAAAATGTATCCATAAGACTATAATAGTTGGACACAATCTAGTAACAATCTACTTGATTTATGCTTGCAAACATACCTATCATCAAAGTTCTCAAAAGTGGATCCAAATTAAAGATCATTTTTTAGTGTGTGTGTGTGTGTGTGTGTGTGTGTGTGTGTGTGTGTACCTGGGTGTGTATGGAGCCAAAGCCTGGGTACACACCTGCATATGTTATAGGGCAATAATAAGCTTCTTTTTTGGAAGGTTAACAACCTAAGTTTGCAGTTTGCAGACTAAAAATTAGAGAAAAAGAAGGGCTGCAAGGATAGCCAACATTGCGGCCTTAGCCTTTCAAGGTCAGTGACGACTCAGAACACAGGAGAACCTATACTCTAACACCATTTAACTCAGTTGTGTCTTAAATTTTCTGATCAAGATTATGGGGCCACAGAGGAATGTGATCCACGATGTAGTGTGTGCCTAAAGAGAGTCACATGGAGAGAAAACATTCTCTCAAGCTTTCACAGAGAGCAAATTGGTCAGGCAATGGCCATGATTCATCCACAAGGCTGACACCGGCAAAGGATCTACAAAGTGCGGTACAGGGTTTCAGGATAAGTCCTGAGGGTGTTCCAGGCAGCCAAGTCAGATAGAGATATTATAGGCAGTCAGACAGAGCCAGGCCCTCAAAGGAGACAGTACAGAGTGCAACTATGGGAGGGATGGATGCTCCTGCTGTGAGTCAGACCTAAAGACCAAACAAATGTTAACCTCCCTAAAGATTAACACCCAGGACTGATATTCTAAATAGGTATCAATCACCTTAAAAGAGCGCAAGTGAGTCACTAGCCCAACCCCCAACAGGAAGAGACCCTGTCCCATATTCTTGCCTGCTTCCTCTGTGACTCACTTCCCCATTTGGTCCTGGACTTAATCAATTTTACCTGAGCAATGGTACTTGTAATCCCATTGGTTGACCAGTTTTATCCCACCCTGCATCCACCTAAGTGAGTTCCCATTCTCTCCACCTTAGCGACACATAGTTTTAACTATAAAAGTCCCTGGAAGAGACAGCTTCCTGGGGACTACCTGCTTGGGCCCTCCTCCTGTCTCCCTCTCTCAGACAGGAGCTTTCTTTCCCTCAATAAATATATTCTGCTTATAACCTCCATTTGTTCCTAAAATTCATTCTTCAGTTTTAAAGAACACAAACTTGTCCAGTTCAGGTCGGGAAATCATTTATCCCTATATCATCTGGAGGTTCCCTATATCTTTTGGAGGTCACCACCCAAGATCAGTTTTTCATCCTGTATCAAGGGGACTTGACTGACCTTGTCAGATACAAAAGTTACATTTCTTGTTATATAGGTCTTGCTTTATCTTGGCCTTAACCATCCAGCAGAAAAGTGTAGAAATGAGGTATGAAAAGTGAAACCAAGTTAATATGCTGAGCTGTGGAAGGCTCAAGTCATCAGATTCAGACATTGCCAGTTCTGTGGAAAACCCACTACTATTGTGGACTGCAGGACTGTATTGGAATATTTTGCTGAATTCATGCACCTACAATGTTTGGATGGCAGTGGAATGCCCATCTCTGACAAAACAAAAACAAAGGTGGTATAAATCAAGGACCATTTTATATCTGTATATACAAAATGGTTAGGATCGAAATATAGCTACTTTCTCTTAATTCAATAAGAAGAAAGATTTGTACTACTAGTGTCTGGACAGGATATTATGTCTGCATCTTGTGCTAAGAATGACTACTACAAAAATAACAATATGCAATGTATTAACTATTGTAACTCTCCTACCAACCTATTTTGAAGCTGTCTCATTGCAATTTCTTTTCTCAATAAAATTAAATTTTAAAAAAAGCCTGGGTACATTGGCACTGAGACCCACTATAGTCACTTTCCACTGATAAGGGCTAATAAATTTCTTTATCCTTTCTTTCCTCAAATTCCGTCCCTCTTGATGGGTGGACAGAGCTTTTTTCCACTATGCAAGCCAGAAGTCCTGGCATGAAGCCAGGACACACCTCATTCCAAAAGACAAGGCTATTTTGTGTATTTTATTTTTCTGCCTTTTTCATAACTCTTCATTCAGTGCTCTTCTCTCAGTGGCACTGATACTGTCAGCAGGTACTAAATGTTTTATTAAAGGGATCCCAACCCCCAGGGCCATGGACTGGTGCTAATTGCATTCACAAACACATGATCTATGCTGTGCTTTCCTAAGGAGAATCAAATGCTTCATAATCTGAAACCAAGCTGAGGCAGTAATGCTAGCACTGGAAAATGAAATTATTATGTATCACCAATGTATACTAATGAAAAAGAAAAGCCAAAAGAAGTCTTCCCCCCATGAAAAAAATTTATCTTCCATGAAACTAGTCCCTAGTGCCAAAAGGGTTGGGGTTCACTCTTTTATTGAACACCTAGTAATACCACAGGTATTACTATCCAAAGTGAATGATCTCCCTACCTGACCTGAATGAGTTTGTGTTCTCTAAAACTGAAGAATGAATTTTAGGAATAAATGGAGGTTAAGAGTAGAATATTTATTGGGAAAGAAAGTTCTGTCTCAGAGGGGACAGAAGAGGGGCCCGAGCGGGTTGCCCAGGAAGGTGTCTCTTCCAGGTTATTTTTATAGGGTAAAATCATGCCAGGCTAAGGAACTCACTTAGGTGGACAAGAGGTGGGACAAAACTATGGTCAACCAATGGGATTACAAACACCATTGCTCAGGTAAAATTGATTAAGTCCAGGACCAAATGGAGAAGCTAGTCACTTAGCAAGCAGACATGAATGTAGAACAGGACTTTATGAGGTAGCCATCCACTAGTAGTCGGATTAATGATTCTCCTGGCTCCCTCAGGGTGATGGTCAATCTCAGATGTCAATCTTTAGGGAAGTCAGCATTTGTTTGATCTTTGGTCTTTAAGTCTGGCCCACCGTGGGTGCATCCTTCCCTCCCATAGTTGCAAGGTATCTTGTCTTCTGTGGTATCTCCTTTGAGGGCTTGGCCCTGTCTGACTGCCTATAATATTTCTATCTAACTCCACTGCCTGCAACACCTCCAAGAAGACCACAGCCTCTTAAGAACAAAGAACATACAAAAAATAAATAAACTCAAAGTTCATCATCACTATCATTATAATTAACATATATTAAATAACCCTAATAACTAAATACCATTCATGAGATTGCTAGGGCTGAGGCAGGTAAGTTTAGCAAGTTTTCACAATATAAAAGAAATACACTGTGTCTCTGTATACTTGCAACCAACAATTAGACATTAATTTTAAATGCCATTGACAATAGCATCAAGACATGAACAATCTTAGGACACAAATAACAAAAGATGTGAAAGAATTCTTCCAGCAGACAGAATTCTACAGTGACCCCGTGATGCTTGTCCTGCTATACTCCCCTCCCCATGAGCATGTGGACAGTGTTTGTTTGTTGGCTTGTTTATTCATTTGCTTGTCTTTTATTTTGCTTGTTGGCTTGAGAAGGTGTTTCTTATGCTACCCAGACCAGTCTCAAATTCTTGGGGTCAAGTGACCCTCCGGCTTCAGCCCCCGGCTAGCTGGGACTACAGGCACACACCACCACCTGGCTAGCTCCTGACACATTGAATTGGCTTCTAATAGAAACAGTAAGACAACTTTGAATGGATTTTGTGGACAAATTTGATACCAATGATTAGCTGAATAAGTCAATCATATGATCTGATTAATCTGATCTGGTTAATGGTTCAAATAATGGTTGAAAAGCAACAACAGAGAACAAACCCCTCCACTGCAGCTTTCCTCTCTCCTCTCTCCCTTTCTCTTTCTCTTGCTCTTCTTTGCTGTCCCCTCCCTTGTCTTCTCTGTCTGAGAAGCCATGTGACTTCTACAAGGAAGAGGAACTCAGGCTACACACACACCTCCAACTGCGGCCCTGAGGACCCAGGGCAGACTCCCCAGTGAGGCTGTGCTCAGACTCCTGTTTCCAGATAATGTGTGTTTTTAAACTGCTAAACTTGTGTGATTTTATATAGAGCACAGAAAATGAGTTAAGTTGCAGAGAAAACTATAAAGTACCATCAGAAGCACTGAAGAGATCATAACTGAAAGAAAGATAGTAATTCATTCTTCAAGAAACTCAGTACTGTAACAATGTCGTTTCTGCCTTCTGATGCTGGATTCAGTGCAATCACTCCACATCCCAGCAGGGTTCTATACAGCACTGAAAAACCATTGTTAAAATTTACATGGAAATTCCAAATATTTGGAATAGCCAAGCCAAATCTGAAAAAAAAAAAAAAAAAAAGAACAAAACTTGGAAACTAACCCATAAAGCTTTGGCTCTCGAAACCACAGCTTTAGCACCAAGGTCAACAACAAGTTCCACAGCGAAGGACAGAGAAGCCACAGTTAGGAGAAGATCATGGACAAGCAACTGAATTTTGACAAAAGTACAGAGGCAATTCAGTGGAGAAAAGGCTGTCTTTCCAGCATGCAATGCTAGAATAATTTACTACTTATATGAAAAAAGAACTTTAATGATACCACTACTATAATTTGTGTTTAGCTGCCACCCCCAAGCCTCCTGCAGTGAGAAGGCAGGCATTTTCAGAGGTGATTTTACCTAAAGGGTAATGCTGGAACAGATTTATGGGGCACTGCAAGGATCGAGGGCACTAGGACTAAGAGTGTGAGCATCACCCACCCAAAGGAGCTGGGAAAGATATTAGGGAGACAAAGGGCAGTGGCGGTCTCTTGCTTGCTCTGCACAGTTCTGCCTGTGATACATGGTTTCCTCTCTGGGATGCCCTCTACCACACCAGCCTGCCTTGGAGCCAGCCAGTTACAGAATGAAACCTCTACCATCTGCAAGCTAAATAAACCTTCAATCCTTTAACTTTGAGTGTCAGGTATTTTGTCTCCACAATGAGAAAAAAAGAGAATCACCAACTCTACACAAAGATGAGCTAAAATGAATCATTGACCTAGTAAAACTTAAAATTATAAAACATGTGAAAGAAGACACAAGAAAACAGATGGCCTTGGATCAAGCAAACCTAATGGAAACTTCCCATTTCACACCAAAGGCGCGTAAATGAACACATTGGGAATTAGACTTCATGAGAATGACACACATCTGCTTTTATAAAAACTTTGTTATGAACATAAAAAATCAACCCACCACTGAGGCAAAACACTTTACATATTTTCTGATGTTGGCCATATTGTCACCCCCGCACTCAGAAGGTGCTAGAAGATCACTGGGAACTGTGGCTACACAGTGGAGTCAAGGCCAGAACTATGTATCAAGACGTCTCAAAAAAAAACTTTTTATAAAGCTCTTATGTTTACACAAATTTAAATAAAATCTTATGTTTTATAAACAAAAAAATCAATTTATTTGGCTCATAAAAACCCTACATATGTAATCTTGTTCTTAAAGTTATTTCCTACCACTCTCTGTTGATTTTTGAGCAAAAATATTTTCTTTCTTCCTGTTCTTCAGTGAATCAAATATGTCCTTGCTTCAGGACTTTATTATTTGCTTTTCTCTGATTCTGCTTTTTTTCGGATCTCAAATGAGATGTCTGTTCCTCAGACAAGCTTTCCCTGGTGGCTCAGTCTAAAGTGCATCCACTCATGCTTATTTATTTCCTTGTAACTCCTGGACTTGCCAGTATCTATAACATGGTCATTGAGGATGTCTCAGCAAGGCTTGTGTGGAGCTGGAGCTGGAAACATTATTACATTAACAGTTAACAGTAGACATGATAAAGAGGCAGGACCTCTTTAGAAGGAAGAGGATAAACAGATACACAGGAAGAAAGCCAGCAGGATACATTTCCAGGACTAAAAGTCATAAATGCCACACATGGAATGACAGATGTGGAATATCTTCCAAGTCATACAAAGCCTTGTCTGTAAAATCTAAGAGACAAAACTTCATACTGGAAGCCTTTCAGAAGGAGAATGACCAGCTAGCATTTTTTGTTTTGTCTGCACTCAGCTTGTGGTGACACAGAAGTACTGAAAATCAAGATAGAAAAAGTTAAGAGATGAAAAAGAAAGCATTCAGTTGTTGATTAATATTCAGAGAAAAAGTCATAACACACTTCATATTCTCCTCAGCTGATTAGGTAGGAGACAAAACTACTCAGCTGCAAGGACAGCCATAGAGAAGCTGAGTTAGATAAGATATGGAGAACATGTAGAGCTTCCTGTGGAAGGCCTAAAGAAGTAGGGCTACTTAAGAGGAAATTCTAAGCTCCCTGCCTTCCTCTACATGACAGACACTGTGCTGTGCGTTTTAAGTACTTTGGCTCATTTGGTCTCTGTTTTGTTATCATGGGTCTGCATTCCCATTGTTCTATTCCCAACAACCTATAGCAAGTTAAAAATTAGAAAAGAACTGAAGAGTTTTAAAAGAAGTCAAAGGGGCCAGGGGTACACTTCAGAGGCACAGCACCTGCCAGGCAAGCACAAGGTGCTAAGTTTGATTCCTGGTACAGAAAGAAAGAAGGAAAAAAAGAAAGTAAAGTACAGGGAGGTGATCAAAAGGAAGAGAGCAGCCGGGTGGGGGAGGGCAGCTAGGACAAGATGCAGGAAATGGGCTGGAACACCTGCCAGCCGCAAACCGTTTGGGGAGGGCTGGGCTGGGCGGTGGCGCTGTCCGTGGTGCTGATAGAAAGCAGTCTTCAAGCAAGAAATCTACTTCTTAAGAGACCCACTGTGTTGATATAATTCAGGTATAAAAAATAAGTAAGCAGCTACACTCTTAATTCACTGATAAGAGATATCTGCTAAAATAATATCTGTAAATATAATATCATGTATGCACCTTGTACAATACCAAAACATTATGAAAACAGTTTGCAATGTATTAATTTATCGAATCTGTATTGTTAAGGTGTCTTGAAACTTTTTGATTGACATTTGTAGTTCAATAAAATAAAAATAAAAAATACAAAAATACAAAAAAAAGAGACCCACTGTGAAGGAAAAAAAAAGTTTTAAATTAAAGGGATAATCTGGGTATTTCAATGTCCATAAAATCAAGAACATTCAATTACAAAGAGATCTAATGAAACAAGAACTTAAAGAAATTCTTCATTGGAACTGGCAGGTGACCTTAGCAAAGTTGCAGAGTAGGATGGCAGGATAGTTTTAAGTGTCTATAGTTATGTAGAAAAGCATGAACAGGCAGGCAAAAGGTACATGTCAATTACATGACAGTGGTCACGTTGAGAACCGAGAAAAGTAGCAAGAAAAATTGTGATTTCATTATTTTGTAAATTTTTCATTTCAAACTTGTTTAATTAAATACAGCTAGGGGCTGGAGAGAGGGCTCAATGGAATAAGCACTTCCCTGGCAAGCACAAGGGCCTGAGTTCAATCCCTGGTTCAGCAGAAAAATAAAATTAAAATAAAAACAGCTAAATGTGACCTTTATTAAACCTCTGTGATGCATACATGGATTCTTGTAATACTGTTTTCTGCACATTTCTACATTTAAAGTTATGAGCATAACTTTCTAGCCCATAATTTTCAATAGTGAATAGTGTTAGGTCTGAGAAGCCCACCGCGTGAAGAAAGACTCCAAGAGACGTCCTCTCATGCAAAAGCAAGGGGATTTTATTTTCCATGCATGCATGGGGCTCACTGAATGCGCAGGAACAGAGAGCACCCTTAGTGTAGCAAACATGTTTTTTAAAGGCAAAAACCACAAAATGGGGAGGGAGCAAGTGAGGTTACAGAAGCAGATTGCATTGGTTAGTTTAGGTTGACCTTTAAAATAATTGTTGGTTTTGAGAATATATGACTTTTTAAAGAAACTAAGAGGGGTAGGCCATAGGGCAACTATTAGTTAACTCTGTGGTTTTAGCTGTTTCCCGAGAATGGCTGGGTCAAAGTGACTTATTTTATAAGAATGTTCCCAGGCTGGAGATTAAATGTTTTTCCCAGGTAGGCCTGAGGTTTTTGTGTTCTCTTTGTTTTAAAAACAT
>PVKA01004160.1:0-65882 GCA_004027165.1 Ctenomys sociabilis | reverse complement strand
GTAGTAAGGTGACGCATGCAGAACAGGATGACGGTGTAACCTCATGTATGCTCTTAGAAATTATTTGGGCTTTACAAATAGAAAGTGGAAACACTGAGCTTAAAATACTCCTCCAAGATGACTTGTGGAATAACCTCCCCAAGGAAAACAGAAGTCATCATGTCTCAAAATATGCTTCCAGAAAAATTGAGTAAGCTGATGTGACTATCACTTATACACAAAGGAACATCATACTCCAACTCTAGCATGGAACTCTAATCATCTCTTAGTCTACCACCTTCACAGCTACACTGGTCATGTCACTGTGGTTGCATAAATCAATGGTCTGCCCTAGGAGTAATACTCAAAGACATTTCATTGTCAAATGGTTCCTCAAAATCTGCTAACCTCACCTATCAGTGTGCTTTGTTTCTAGCATTTTCTACCCAGGAAAATATGCAGATATTCCCAAACTTCATTCAATCAAAAGAATTGTCTTCATTTTTGTGGTTTCACAGTTTAAAGTACACACTTATTTCTTGTGAGCCTGTCCCTTTTTCCCCTACTACTAGACATACTATGCTCCGAATCTTGAACAACCTCCAAATGCCCTTGTACTTAAGGTTTTGTCCCAAGACTGTGATGCTATGAGAGACAAAGAGGCCCTTAAATGTTGGGTCCTACAGAAGGAAGTTACATCACTGGGTCATACTCCCAAACATAACAAGGAGGCCCTGACCCTTCCTTTTCTTTTCTTTTTGCTTCCTGGCCACCATGAAGTGAGAAATCACTTCTAGTACATCTGCAGCCTTAATATACTGCCTCACCACAAGCTCCAAAGCAAAAAGCTAATTGAGTATGAGCTGAAACCACCAAAATAAACCTTTCCTCTATTTAAGTTGATTTACCTCAGGTATTTTGTTGTAGCAATAGTTAGCAAAAGCCATGACATCAAGCTCAAAGACATTGGCAAACTGTGCCTGAACCCTAACTTCCTGAGTTCATCACACCCTTTTTCATGTCAGTATTGACCCTTTTAGGACATTTTATCAGAGTGCCTTGCAGTTAGTGGCCCATGAAGCTGGCTCACCTACCAGACTAGGCAAAGCAAACAGAGCTACCTGTTACATTTTGGTTCCTCTGAGCCAGAACCATGTCTGGAATAATGTAATCTCTAATTAATGTTTCAGAAATGAATGAGAGAGTAATTGAAGACAGACTTACCTAGATATCAAAATATTAAGATCAAACTATCTTAGAATGTTGAAGCTCTGTGATATTAAACTTACCTTCCAGAATAAGATGTAGTGATCAAAAAAGAAATTTACTTTATATTTCTACAAATGTATGCAGATTGTTATTCAAAAATTGGCTTTGAGTGTAAGGCCACAGAGTTATTCTTTTTTTCTAAGAATGCAGTTATTCTTTCACAGCTAGTAAGCTAATTTTTAAATCAATTGCTCTTGTAAATTATGCAAATCGTAAGTTCTCCTGATGATATGAAATTCACGGCAATCATTGTATCTGGCCTACCTGTTTGGGAGGAGTTAATTTCCTCTGAATGAGAAAGAAATTTGCTCATGCAGATTGATTATTTTACCATGATATCAGATCTCTAGAATAGGAAATATCCTACTTGTTTCTCACTGCATTTGTATGTGAATTCTAAAGTTCATTGTGCATTTAATGAAGAGCTATTAATCATATGAGTAAGGACTCTATTTTTCCTCTCAAATATATCATACAATAAACTTAATTAAGAATATTATAGAGGTCTGCTTCTTAGGAGGTCACTTATGAATTACCCTGAGCTTTAACAAATTAAGAATCTGTTCCATGAAGTCAGAGCATTACAGAATCACCAAATTAAATTTTCAATGAGTTTGAAACTTAATCATTCAGGGCAAGATTCATTATGCTTAATTTCTCCTGGGTTTGTTTAATTATGGACTTCGAGTTCATTTGCAATTATCTTGGCAGTGGTACATATACTGATTCTTAAAATTTATCACCACAAGATTGTGGCAGACATTTTCATGCATGTTTATGCTTCCCAAATAGGCTTTATAATTGTGCCCATGTCTTAACATTCTCTAAGAACCTATGTAATATGTGTTAGGCTCTATATTCATCATGTTACTTAATCATGCAATATCACATACATAGGGTTATTGTCTATATTTTATAGATGGAATTTTTTTTAAAGCAAGTAGGGTTGGGAATTTGCTCAACTTCAAATTCAGAAGTAGTAGAACCAGGATTTGAACTCATGTCTTGCTAGCTCCAGACCTCGTGCTTTTTAGCATTGTTATGCCAAAAGTGTCGGTCCACAGGACATCAATCTGCTCCATCACTGTGTCCTCCACAACTCACAGGACACATCTGGGAAGAATGAAATGTTGAATATTGCCTGATTGAGTAAGTGATGAATAAATTTAAAAACTTCAAAATACATATGAAACTGTATAATGCAAAATTCTCAAAACAAGCCTGGGACATATGGTTCCCATCTGCCCAGTTTCAGAAGTGAAGAAAGAAATCAAGTTTCAAACACCAGCACAGCTAAATGCAAATAGCATCTGGTAGGTTCATGGTCACAGCAGTTCTTTGGCCTGCACCTCCAGTTCTACCTGTGTAACATCTCACTGTCCTCCCTGCAGAGAGGGCTCAGGAGAGCTGGGCAGCACCACACTGGCAAGGTTGGACTTCTGTGCCAGCACAGACTCGATCCTCCCCACTTATGAGTGAAGGGATCTAGAACAATAAGCCTTCCTTTCCTCCTCTGCTAAATGCAAATATATATAGATGTGGTGGTGTTGTTGTTGTTGTTGTTGTTGGGGAATGAACCCAGGTCTTCCAGCTTGCCCAGGGTTTCCAGCTTGCTAGGCAAGCATCCTACTGCTGAGCCAAATCCCCAGCTGCCTTAAATGCAAATAGAAGTCCTTACCTTGTCATTGTGGGTAGTGGCAAGTGAGACAGTACACTAGCATCCCAAGCAGAGTGAAACCCAGCACAACCTGCCATGCTCCTGCACTCTCCCAGCACTGTAGGACAGACCCTCCCAGGTGGAGAGCACACGCTGCAAATCAGTCCCCTATCAGAAACCACTTGCTGTGCTTTGTCCCCCAAAGCCTCCTGCAGTTTTCCAGGGGCTTCTGGAGCTTGTGATTGATTTTTGTGGGTGTGGGTGCTGCACCTGCCTTGGGGCAGGTAACTTGCAGCACAGTGTAAGGAGGGAGAGAGGCTGGCTGGCTGCCTGAGCTGCTGCCCTCTCTTCACTCTCCACTGCCACCATAAGCTGCTGCCCCCTGCCCTGTGCCACTCTGCCATGGAGCCAGCTGAGTATGGGCTGACACCTCACTGACCGAACTAAATAAACCTTCCCTTCCTTCATTTGGGGTGTCAGGTATTTTGTCCCAGCAAAGAGAAGATTCATGGAGACACCACTCATTACAGTCACATCAGAAAGCAAGTCTCCATTCATTCTTAACAAACTCATTGCTAATAGCACTGTTCTAACAAAGAAAAAGATCAAGAAGCATCTGAACATGATTACTCTATAGTCATAGTAAAGAATATCCATTTTCCATTTTATAATGATGACATTTTTACTTTTAAAATAAATGCATTGAGGGCTGGAGAGATAGCTCAGCGGTCTAAGTGCCAGCCTGGAAAGCACAAGGGCCCAGGTTTGATCCCTGGTGCCATGTGCTGTGCTGGCCCTGCACAGAGCTAGCCGTCAAAACCTGGCATGGTGGCACACACCTATAATCCCAGCACTGGGGCAGGGGGAGTCTGAGACAGGAGGATCACTATGAATTTGAGCTGCGTAGCAAGACCCTATACCAAATTAATTAATTAATTAACTAAAATAAATGCATTGAAGTTGTTATTTCAAACAATACTAAAAAACAAACTATGAAAGAACAGCAAACAATCCCAAAACTTATCAACAGGAGGGAGACTGAGTGAATAAATTAAACACATCTACAGAAAGGACTGCCATAAAAAGAATAAAGAATATCTCTTTAACTATCATAAGGTTAACCCAGAGTACACTAATTAGAAAAGTGAAAAAGTGCATATATTGGGTTATATATATCTGGGAGAATAGACACAGATACATAATATATAGAGATATATAAACCAGAAGCTGGAAAACAACGATCTAATGAGAGAAAGTGACAGAATACAGGTGACAGAGTACAGGACTACCCTATCAAAATAAATTTATTTTGAATATTTGACTTCAGAAATACATTGCTATTGTTGAATCTGGAACATCCTCGAAAGGCCCATGTGTTAAAAGCAGGATCCCCAGCAGGTGGCCCTGGTAGAAGTGTTAGGAGGTGGAGGCCTGGAGGAGTGGATGGCTGAGGCCACGCCACCTGCCCCCTTCTCTCTCCCCAGCCATCCTGAGCAGCTCTGCCCTGCTGCTCTGCCTCCCCAGGCTCACAGTGGCAGGAGCAAGAGACCACAGGCCAAAACTCTAGGTTGGGAGCCACAGCACATCTTTCATCCTCTTAAGTTTGCTTATGTCTGCTATTTGTCACACTGACAGAAAGTTGAGTGACACGCATGACAATGTTTAATATCACTGTAGGATAAATTTAACAAATATGGCTTCCAAGAAATAGAATGCATTTTCTATTGTGTTATGCCTCCTCATAACTGCAAATAAGTTGCCTGCTTATTATACATAAACCCAGGAAATCTGAAGAACCAAAGAAGGCAGAGTGGCGAGAGACCTTGAGACTTGAGAAGCGACACAGCAATGAGTTAGTTTTTTGTCTCAAATACTCAGACCACACACTGGATAACCTGGCAACCTATAAATGCTAACATCACAGATGAAAATATGTATGAAAAAAACCTCTCTCAACTCAAAGAACCAAGAAAAGGACAGCCCAGCAAGAGGAAAAGTCATTTAGATAATAAATGTTACTATTTCATTGCAGACAAACAATACTGAAAAGAGGTACAGCAAAGCCACGGGAGACTTAAGATTCATCCTGGGTTGTAGTGAAGCGCTCCGTCACTCCCCTCTTACAAGACAACACTAGAGACAACACGAAGGAAGCTGTGATTTTCACACCTGTTCCTCTCCTGTCTCTGTTTTCAGTGCAGATCACACAGAGAGACTGGACTCCAAGCCATATCAAGGTAATGAGGTAGCCAAGCTTTTCAGGCTGGCCAATATCCCAAGAGGTTTAGTGACAATCACTGTCACCACTGCTCAGCAGTAATGAACACATCCCCTGAGGCATAGCAATCAGATGGAGAGAACCAGTAAGGTGTCCTCAACCTTCTCAGGTGCTGTCCAAAGGGATCTAGCAGACAGGGTCAACTTGCACATGTCACCAAGAGTCCATTCTTCCCAGAGGCTTAGAGATGCTGAGTGGGAAACCTGAACTTTCATTTTCACTTGGCAGTATCAGGGGCACAGGGTCAGGGGAAACCTCCTAAGATGTAAGATTTTCCAACAGCATATGATACCCAGTACTCCCAAGCTTTAATTGAAAATCCCTTATCAAACTAAGACCCAGCATTTTCTTAAACTGGATAAGAAAATACAATCAAAAGTGAAGCCACTAATTTAGGGTGGTTTATTATGCAACACTAAGTAACTGGAACATAAGATAAAAGGTGCTTCTGTCTTGGGTTTGATCCCTAACACTTCAAAAAAATGTAATAGAATAAATATTCAGATTGTCTTCAAAATCTAGAATGGGAAATTTCTGATAAAGAATAAGTTTTTCAGATTTGTTTTATGCCTTTTAAAATATCACTATCAAATAAAATAATGAAGTCAGACACGCAAGCTTGCACATCTGTTGTTTCCTTTATATGAAAATCTTGATAAGAAAGAGAGAAAAGAGAAAGAAAAAGTAATTATATTCTAAGTACATTTCTATTGTTAGTCTTAGTCTTTGGTTTCATTGTACTATGGTGTGAGAATTCACTTTGCAGGATTTATACTGTTTTGGATACATTACAGTCTTTATTGTTGTTATGAGCATGGTGTATTTTGAAAAAATAAGTAAATTCCTAGAATAAATAGGAAAGCTAGGAAGGTAGAGAGAAGCTCTGCACTGACCTAGATGTCTGAGGAAGGACAGTAGCTGGTAAGTAGGGTGCTGTGACCTGGGACGACCAAAGCAGCCTGTTTAATGGTTGTGGTTATAGTTGTTTAACTCAACTAAAGCCTTTTGAACCTTTTACATTTTGAGTTTGTAAATTGTGTGAACTACATGCAAATGTTTAGTTTAATATAGTCAATTTATTTTGTAAAATGTCAAACAGAAGAGGCCATTTTACTAGATGCCATAAAATATTCAGAATTTAAGGAAAGCGTTTTTAAGCAGGTCAGTGACAGTGGTCACCTATAAAATGCAAAGCTCTTTGTAAATACCTGTTCCCACACAAAAGACCCAAACAAATCAAGGCTCTTTGTAGGAGCAGACCATGTTAACATCCATAATATAGGTAGATGAGAGATACAGAGATAGGTAGGTAGGTAGGCAAGCAGGCAGATGATGATAGATAGATGATAGATAGATAGATAGATAGATAGAGAGAGAGAGAGAGAGAGAGACAGACAGACAGACAGACAGACAGACAGACAGACAGACAGACAGACAGACAGACAGACAGATAGATAGATAGATAGATAGATAGATAGATAGATAGATAGATAGATAGATAGATAAAATAAATATATGTGTAAAGCTGAGATAGACTGCATGTGGTGGCAGGCACCTGTAATCCTAGCTCTTGTGAGGCTGCAAACAGGCAGATCACTACAAGTCCGATCTAGTAGTGAGACCCTGAACACCCTCTAGACCCTTCCCTAAAATAAAAAAAACTGTTGGAATCTTCAAAGGACTCAGAAGTGGCTGCTATTTTTCAACACTAGGGCAAACTTGGGCCTTAAACATGATGATGTTTATAATAGATTGAAATATGTTAAAAATCATTAAAGCGGTGAATTCATGACATTAATAAAATCTCACTAGGCCCAGCCAGAGAGCTTAGCAGATTAAAGTACCTGCTTAGGCAGACACAGGACCAGGGTTTGGTCCCTGGGTGTACATTCCAGCCCCACTCCCAGGGCACACTGAGATGGCGATTGAGACTGGGTGTGGTGGCGCATGCCTATAAACCCAGAGTTCGAGAGCTGAAAACAGACAGATCGCTATGAATCCCATCTACGTAGTGAGACCCTGTAGATGCTGTACTAAACACATGAACAAATAAAAAGCAATAATAATAAAAATTCATTGACATCTTAGATACTAAGAAGCAAATTCTTATTTTTTTAAATCTGCCAAATACAAAGACTTTGTCTTGCTCTTCCTGTTAGCTTTATGTCAAGACAACTAAGCAATTCATCAAGACAGAATTAGAATATCACCATTTTGCACCATTTATTGAAGCAATAATGAAGGCAGGTAATGACTGCCAGTGGGAGCCGAAGTGAAAGAGGCGGCCTGATGAGGTACAGCGTCACCAGCAGGGCTCTGCGGGGGCATCTGAGTAACTAGGAGCACCGCCGGGAAGTGAGAGGTGTGTACTTGGGGCTATAATCAGTAAAATTCAGAGTGAGAGAACTGCCACTGGAAAAATTGATCATTTAGTAGCATTGAATAAATTGTGAAGGGGAAAAGGAAGTAGGAATGCAAACAGTTTTTAAATGATAAGAAAAATCAGCCAATAACAATATTTGTAAACTTTGTGGGTATATGTTTGAAGAATCTATGTTGACAATTTTATTACAAGACTGATTTGAAAACCTACTGAGTATTTCACATGATAGAAGCTTATCAATTTATTCTCACCTTGTAAGGGTGATAATGCCACTACGTTTATAAAATTTTAAATCTGTGGAAATATTCCCTCAATTATTTGTGGACAAAATGACATGCTACCTGGAATCTGCTTCATAGGGGTGGGAGGCAAGAGAGGTACATGGGTGGGAGGGACGCAGCAAGCACAAGACTGGGCACACATTACTGATGTCGGTGGCTCAGTAGTGTGCACAAAAATGCTTGTGACACTACTTTTCTCATTTTTATATACATATTTTAACTTTCTAGGATGCAGACATTAAAATAATCCTTCTTTTATTGATATATAGTATTGTATGGCATATAAATGTCACTCTTCAATTCTTAAGAATACAAATGGGGAGGCTGGCCAGGTAGCTCAGCAGACTAAAGTGCCTGCTTAGGCAGAGCACAGCCTAAGTGTTGGATCCCCAGCGTTCTGTGGTAGCCCCGCCCCAGAGCACGCTGAGAGGACGAATGAGACTGGGTGGGCATGGTGGTGACTGGAAGGCTGAAGGCAGGAAAATCACTATGAGTCTGATCTATGTAGTGAGATCCTATAGACCCTGCACCAAATTAAAAAATAATAAATATATATACATATAAATTTATTATATATATTATATATATAAATAATTTTATTATTTAAATAATAAATATATATATAATAAATATATATATATATTCATATATATATATATGAATGAGGCATTTTTCACTTCCTCTACTACATAGGAAAGTCAAAGCCACCATTTATATAATAATTCATTAATTCACTGTGTGATTAAGCATGTATTCCACGAAAGAGGAAAGAACAATGCATAGACCTACAAAGCCCCTGCTCACCTATATCTTGTACTCTGGTGTTAAGGACAGAGACAATGAATCTCATATCGCATAATACAGTTTGGCATATGATACAGTATTTGTTTTTCTGTGACTCCTTTATTTTTACTTAAAATAAGTTGAGTCCATTCTACAAGTGTCTGCCTATAACCGTCCACATGGTACCCTATAATGCCAAAAAGTTGGGTCCACTGGAGGTTTGATGACTGCTGCAGCCCAAATCAAAAAGTCCTATTATGTTAGCCGGCCACTGTTTAATGGCATTCCTCAGTGCCATTTGGAGGTAGAGTAACTGTCTTATCTGTGAGCTGCATGCCTACCATGACTCTTCTTCCAAACAGCCCACCTCACTAGCTCTCCCTCATTCCCACAGGCAGCTAAGCACCCTCATCATCACCACGACGTGTAAGCTCTCGGGTCCCCTCAATCACCACTTGAAGGTGCGGCCAGTGTGTATTGTGAGCTGCTCGAAAATCTGTGAACCGTGCAATACAGTGAACAATGAGATTTTTTCTAGGATTTTTGCCTGCACTTTGAACCTTCCAAAACAATGACAATGATCTAACATGAGAGAAAGCAGCCCCTGGGAGCAGCACATTTTGCACCTGCTGACACCTCCCAGCACTCCGTTCACTTCCCAGAGCACTGAGCTCAGCTGACTTTGGTCAGAGAAGGGGACCTTACTCATCCACCCATGTAAGTCATGGGATCTTCCTGGGTCCCTTCTGCACTCTCCAGCCTAGCTTACTCCTGCTCCTCACCTACTTATCATCAATTTTCAGATACATTGACCTTATCTCACCTTAATAAAAATCTTATAGGATTTCCAAAGATTTCCCCTTGAGGCCAAGTTTCTCCAGATGTAGACAAATTTCCTTCAGGAAACCCTACAGCAGCTCATCTGAGAATACATTTTGGTACTATGAATACAGTATAGGATCAAACTCAGGTAAAGCATTTCATAAATTGAAGAGCATCATACTCATTGAATAAAGTATATAGTGTCAACACCAGTACAATTTGATGGCCTAATGAGTATAAACCTTGGTTCACAAACTATAGTGTGTAAAAAATACTACACAAAACCATCAACAGATGCACTTAGTTCCTCCAAAGATGTGAAAGAAATTCACTTCAGCTGTTCAGGGAATTCGCCCGTTCCCAATTCTTTCGAAAGCTCACTATCTTGGGTACTTTCCTCTCATTGCTGGGACAAAATATGTGATGCCCCAAATTAAGAAAGGAAAGGTTTATGTAGCTCACAGTTAGTGAAGGTTTCAGTCCATATTCAACTGGCTCCAAGGCAGAGGGTAGCAGTCCATGGAGACAGAAAACAGCAAAACCACAAGAGCCGAAGGGGAGAAGCAGCAGCTGTGGCACCTATCAAGCCTCCCTCCCTTCCTTCTCCTGTATTCCGGCATCCACCCTATGGCGGGTGTAGCACTCACACCCATAATCCCAGCACTGGATCATGAATTAATCACAAACTCTAGAAGCCTCCTCCCCATGACTGCATGAGGCTTTGGGGGGACAACTAACTAGACGCAACCATAACAGTCACAGGGTGGGGGGGTGAAACGTTGGTCAGAGAAGGGGGCCTTACTCCACCACCCGTGTAAGTCATCAAAGCACACACTGGCCTGTTAGATCAGCCACGCCTGTGCTGCATTGCCTGCGGCATCAGGATCTCCATCAACCCGCCTGTGCATGAATCCATCTGACGTGCTGCACCACCAGGGCACCCTGAGCACCTGTGAATCCTAGGACACACACAGCAGGGTGTGCAGTTTCTCTTTCCAGCCCACCTCAGCCAACAAGTCTCTCAGTCCAGCAAAGTCCAGTCTCTTCCATGTTTTTATCCAAGCCCCTTTGTCTTTACTGAGTCCTCTGTTCAACTTCTTCTACTTCCTCTAGAAGCCCTCCGCACTCCTACCAAGAGCTCAGATTTTGGAACTTAAAGGACAAAGGCTTGTGGATTGCTTCAGATTTTCCCAACACCAAGTACCTTCCTCGGGCAGTGGAGGGTAGAGTCAGCTGCTTGCCTAACTCCAGAGAAAAGAAATTTTTAAGAAGTTGGAGAAAAGTAACACAAAACTCAGGATCTTTGAAAATCCTTCCCCTGATAAGCTTTTGCCATTTTATTAAGAAAAATTCTTCTAAAACAATTCTCTCTAAATAGAAAACCTGAATCTTGTGTTTAGAATAAAAATTACATTGTCTTTATTTTTAAGTTCATGACCCTGCTCATCATGAATTTCTTTTTTTTTTTTTCCATTTATGTATTTGGTACAGAGTCTTACTATGCAGCTCAGACTCGTAGTGATATTCCTGTTTTCTGCCACCCACCTCACCCCCAGCGCTGGGATTACAGGATGAGGCACTACATCCAGACTCTGTGACTTGTGCAGTGCACCACCCAGGGGCAGGGCTGGCATGGCATTTGGACTGGGGATCGAACCCTACTCCCTGTTCTTTCCAAACCAGGTACTTAGTCCTCTGAGCTATCTCACCAGCATGAATTTCTTTGCTTTGACTTTTTAAAAATATTACAGTAAAATGGAAATGCTCTCTATTTCTTAGTTCTGAGAAGAGTTCTTTAGAACTGACCCAGCTTTAACAACTGGATACCTTTACATCCTCTATAACTGCATCCCAGGAAGGAGTTCAGACCTGTGAATGATAACTTTTCCAATAAATAGGTAACTGCCCAGTTTTTTTATCCAGAAAATGCTTTTTCTTCAATGAAGCTAACAGGACTTCCACCAAGCAATAAAGCTGTAGTCATCCATCAACAGCCCATAGACACTGAGGGTGGCTGTTACTTGTGGTTTATATTTTTAAAAGCTCAAGAGAAAAAGAAAATCACTCAAAGAGCATTTGGCCCATAAAATGCACCCAAAACCAAAAGTCCATTATATCTTAATTATTCAAGCAACTGCTTTGCATGTAAAATCTTTTGAAAGTTAGAAAATAACCAAAGAAAAAGAATGGTCAACATCCTTCCCTATATAGAGAAAACAAAGAAATTCCATTTTTTATAGAATATACTATAAGAGGAAGAAGCCTTCTTAATGAAGAAAGCTTTGGTTCCTCTAGGACACTGTGGGAAGAACATTCATAAAACCATAAATCCCCCTATCAGGGATATAAATATCCATAGCAGTAATAAAGTGTAGCTACAGAAGTAAAATCCAGTTCAGGATTTAAGAAATAAAGCTGCATTTAAGTACAAAGAGATGAGGTGGTCCATTCAGACACTGTGATCTCATACATTTTGAGATCTATTTCTTGCCTTGTCTGAGAAGAGATTTAAAATTACATAAAAGGATATATAAAATTCAACCCAATGATATAAATCAGGATAAGTGACAAAAAGAGAAAGAAAAACAGCAACATCAAATGGGGCCAAGAGAGCAGCTCTAAGGGGTCCCAGAGCGGCTGATCATGAAGAAACTCACATCTCTTACACTTTGACCTCATCGCTGGCAGAAGTATTCAAATTAGTATTGAAAGGAACGTTCTGAAAGCCTCTCGACGGCCGCCCACCACTAGGTCTTCACGGCGCAGATGTGGAAGCCCAGAGAGAAGCCCAGTGCTGCCCAGCGGGGTACACGGCGGATTTTCTTGCCTTCTGGTCTCACGTTCCTTCTCACTGTTGCTTCGGCTGCAGAACACCTTTTACCACGATGAACCTACAGTAGGTAACCACCAGGGAGGAAGAAGACGGTGTGCACTGAGAAGCGATATGCAGAAGGGTGTTTATGGAGGCCGGTTAGGAATCAATTAAACAGTCAATTTTTTAACAGCTGACTGTGCCCCATTCCCTGTGCTGATAACTGAAAGGATAGAATGTGGCCCAGCGGAGCATCACAAGGCATGAGCACGCGCGCACGCTGAGCACCGCCTTGCTGCTGTTTCCACATCCCCACACAGACTGAGGTGGCCAGGTCTTTTTAAGATCTTTTGATGATTATTTAAGTGGTTAAATTCTTTCTGTAATCCTAGGCAAGAAATAAAATGATCCCTTTAACACCAAAACTTCATGGTAAGCCATGCATCATGGCTCATGCCTGCAGTCCTGGAACTCTTGGGGGAAAAGAGCACAAGTTCAAGCCCAACCTGGGTGATTTAGGTACTTAACAAGACCTTGTCACAAAATAAAAGGGATTGAGGATGTAGGTCAGAGGAGGATCAAGCCCAAGAGCAAAAGAAGGAGGAGGAGGTTTAGGAGGAGAAGAAGAGGAAGAGAAAGAAGAAGGAAAAGAACAAGAAAAGGAAGGAGGAGGAAAAGGAGAGAAGAAAGAGGAAGAAGAGGAGGAGAAAGAAGAGGAGGAAGGGGAAGAAAAGGAGGAGAGAGAAAGAAAAAGAAAGCTCTAAGTACAGCTCATATATGCTTAGAATGCTTAGTAAGAGATGTATGCTAAATAGGGGAAAGGATTTAGAAATGTAAATGTTAGAATAACTTAACATTCAAGCCAGCTACTAGCGATGTTCAGGATTCCCAACTGAAGGGGAGGTGATGAAAATGTACTTTTGAAAGTTATTTGATTTTTCTTATGAATTCATACTCTTAAAAAGGTGGGGAGGGAACCACTATAATCTTGTTTGTTTATGGAAGCAGCAGCAAGACAGAAAAAAGCAGCCCTGCTGTTGCCATAGTGATCATAAAATACAGTGTCTCTCCACCAAAAATGTCATTCACTTGAAAATAGAAGCAATCTCCAAGTGACAATAACCTAAGAAAACTGTAATGTTGGTTGGATGGTAAAGAGGTTGTGAAGTCTAAGACAGAGCAAGATACACAGATGAGAAGCAAGCATCTCAGAACCTAGTACTGGAGATTAAGTAACAGACACACCTGAGACCAATCTGAGAGGGGGAGGGGAGAGGGAGGGGGAGAGGGAGTCGGAGCCTTCAGCCACTCCTGAAAGTGATGCACTGTGACCTGTACACCTCCCCACTCACCTTAGACCTTCATCCCCAACACTGCCACCATAGGGATTAAACTTCCAAATCATAGCTCTTAAGGCCTTCTCTCTTACAAGTACATTCAAACCAATATCTTGGGAGAGACTCACTGATGTTAGAGAAGGAGAAGTGGGGAGTGATGGGGGAGGGAGAAGGAGGGGGAGGAGGAAAGGGAACGCGAGGGGAAGGGGGAGAGCCTAGGGAAGCACCTCAGATGATCCAGTTCAAGACTTACTCTGTATACTGAAAACTGAAGTTCAGGTTGATGAAAGTATTCCCTAGTGCATATGTATTTTATGCATTAGCTTGTATTTTATTCATTAATGGAAACAAGCATTCCCGTTTCCTGACTCTGGACCCAAATTCTTCCCATGTCACTGCTTTCTTGCCTCTGAAATAATTAATGGCTATAAGTTATGAACAACTAGAGGAGAGTATTAATGGCTCTGGATCCAAGGCCCAGGAGATAAGATGATCTGACATGGGTAAATACTTTGTTATTTCTTTGAAGACCGTACAAGATGTGAAAATTAGCATGAGTGGCTTAATGGAGACATAGAAGACACCTTGCTCATGTCATTATCCCGAAGCTACCACTATCATAGCAGGCGAGGGCTGTATTAGATTATTCATTTTCAACACTTCTTTTTTTTTAAATAATTTTATTGAGAAACAAATAGCAATGAGACAATTTCAAAACCGGTTAGTAGGACAGTTTCAACAATTAATACAGTGCATATTGTTGTCTAAGTGCTTATTCACAGTACAAGATCCAAATATGATATCCTGTCCACAAACACTATTAGAATAAATCTTTCAATTCATTGAATTAAGAGAATGTTGCTGTATATCTATCCTATTTTGAGTAAAGATACAAAATAGTTGTTTATTTGTATCCCATTTTTTTTGTTTAGTTTTGTCAGAGATTTAAATATTATAGCTGTGTGAATTCAGCAAAATATTCCAATATAGACCAGTAGTCCATAATAATAGTGGGTTTTCCATAAGACTGGCAATGTCAGAAATTGTTGACTAGAGCCTTTTACAGCTTAGCATATTAATATGGCTTTAGTTTTATACCTTGTTTTTATACTTTTCTGCTGGATGATTAAGACCAAGCTAAAACAAGACCTATATTACAAGAAATGTAACTTTTGTATCTGATCAGGTCCGTCAAATCCCCTCAGGATTTATTCTGAAACCCTGTACCGCAGTTTGTAGATCCTTTGTCAGTGTCAGCCATGTGGATGAGTCATGGCCATTGCTTGACCAATTTGCTCTGTGTGAAAGCCTGAGAGAATGTTTTCTCCCCCTGTGACTCTCCGTAGGCACACTCTACATTGTCAATCACTTTCCTCTGTGGCCCCATAATCTTCTTGACCAGAACATTTGGGAGATTTCCAACACTTCTAAGGAGAAATACTTTACTTCTCTTTCAAGACCTCAGTATCCTTCTTACACACTTTACATTTCTTGCTACATTTTCTGTATGAGCCTGAAATTTCTATATATCCAATATATCTGAACCCTACTGTGTATCTGTAAGCTCTAGTTTGATACACTGCTTTCTAATATTTTTGTAGTACTGGTGCTCAAATCCAGGACTTGTGCATGCTGGGCACATGCTATTCCTCTGATTTACACCCCTAGCCCAATTCACTGCTTTTGTAGCACATTACTGTAGACACAGGGTTATGCACCTGCACAACTGCTGCCTCTGTCTCCTATGCTCCTGGAGTTTGAAAACTGGCAGTCCAATCTGGAGACAGAGATTTTTCTGGGGAAGTGCTGTATGCAGCTGAATTAGATTGAAATCTTATGGGCAGTAAGACAGGACCAGGCCCTCAAGGAAACAATATGGAAGACAAGATGACTTTGCAAATTTATAGGAAACAAACACCCGCTGTGGGCAAGACCTCAAGACAAAGGAGTAAGAAAATGCAACCATGTACTTTCCTAGGGATGGGCATCAGGGATTGATATTCTAAATAGGTATCAATCACCTTGAAAGATCCCAAAGAGTCACTAACCCAACCCCCAACAGGAAGAGACCCTGTTCCATACTCCTGCTTGCTTGCTATGTGACTTGCTTCCTCATTTGGTACTGGATTTAATCAATTTGACCTGAGCAATGGGGTTTATAATCTCATTGGTGGACCATAGTTTTGTCCTGTCTCATGCCCACCTTAGGGAGTTTGCATGTTTTCCACTTTAGACCCATCTTACCAGATGGTTTTATGATATAAAAATCCCCGGAAGAGACAGCTTCCCAGGGGAGGTAAGCCGCTCAGATCCCTCTTCTGTTCCTTTCTCAGACAGAAGCTTTCTTCTCCCCCAGTAAATATTCTACTCTTAACCTCTATTTGTTCCTAAAATTCATTCTTCAGTTTTAGAGAACACAAACTTGTCCCAGGTACCTTTCAGGTTGGGAGTTCCATTTTCCCTGTATCAGTAGGATTTGACCTCTACTAACAACAACAGCAAAACTCACACAAAACCCATTAAAGTCCAATGAATCCTTTAAGTCTAACCTCTCACCTTCATTTAAGCCTTCTGTTATGTAATAAAACAGTAAAAAGTCCCTCACAAGATAACACCATCCTGATCTTAGATTTCTCAACCTCTCGAGATTCAAGGTAATAAATTTCTTCACCCTGTCGCTGGCATTCTATTACAGCATTGTTTGTTAGAATTCCAGGCTTCCTTCTGGCTAATAAATCTCAGCCTCCCTCCTGATGACCACCTTTGCTACCTTGAGCACCAGCACCTTAATTTCTTGCTCCATAAATTAGGGATAATGATGTGCACAATATAGAAATCATTAGGAAAAGAAGTATAGAGAATGGGAAGTATTTATGACAATGCCAGGCCAACAGTTGTTGCAAAGCAAACATTAAAGAAAACAGAGTGATGGGTAATAAGCATTCAAAAGCAGAGAAGTGGGGGGCAAGGTGGAATACAGCCCATGGGCATAGGAAAGAGGCTAAGCACAAAAAAGGAAGAGGTTCAGAGTTCCTGTAAGTAAAAACCTAGCAACCTATACTGTAACCTGACCAAATGCCCTTCAGAACTGTGTTAATGTTCCTTATTATCTCACAGTCCTGTGGAGAAGAAAGCAAATAGTTCACTCAGTGTGACCCTAGGTCTGATTAAAATGAGTAAAATGGATAGCACTCATGAAGGCCTGAACTCCATTCTCAACAAACAACAACAACAAAAAGCAGAATTCCAGGTTCCACAGGGGCATCCTAACCCAGAATTTTTAGCGTAGATATAAAATTGTGTGCTTTAGATTTATTTCTAGGTGTTCCTTATGCACAGTCTGCCCTCAGGACTACTGGGCACCAAGCTGGGCCCCTAATGGCCAGGCAAAGATTCTAAACAGCGCTGCCTCCACACTGCCCACACCTTTCGGTGCGAGAGGCATCCAGAACATCTTCAGGCTCCTTTGACACTGCAGGGTTTTTTCTAAGTATAGATACCCAAAAATCTTTCTATCCCTAGAGGTTTTATCTGTGAGTTTCTCCAGAAGAATTTAAGCAGCTTTCCAGATCTTTCTCCCAAATTAACAAATGCAGATATTTAAGCTAACATCCAGAAATGCCACATTGCAATGAGAAAGTTTTCTTTGAAGACCGAAAGCATGATAGTAGGGATTTCTATTTCAAACCTGTGCTGACTTATGCAGGTTGTGTAGGTTTCGTAAATGACTACAAATGGAACTTACACTGAAAACCCTTAGGCTGTGGCCCCATTTCTCTCTCTGTCATGGAGACAGAAAGTCACTGCTGCCCAGTAGGTGGGAGGGGAAAGCTCTGAAAGCCCCAGAAGCTGTTGAGCCTGCTGGAGAGAGTGTGACAGTCACCACCTCGCAAGGCTGATCTAAGTGGGTGGGCTTTGTCCTCCGTCTGCTCTCTGAATGCTGATTCCAGAAGATGTACAGCTGAGAAGATATGTAGCTGTTGCATTTCCCAAACAGCTGTAGAAAGGTCAAAGTATTTATGCAGAAAAAAAAAAAATAGCTCTGGAGATGGCACTGACTTCAAAATTGCAAGTCATTCTCTGACATTCCTTCCCTTCAGCAGGATGAGCACCCCTTGAATGAGCTCAGGACACAGCCTCACCAGGGTTCTTTTTCTAAGCCCCAGTTAATACTTTGTAGCTTTCAAGGAGCTTTGAGGCAGTTACTCAAGTTATGTATCCAGTAATTTTCCCCAAAAGCCAATAGGACTAGCATACGAAGAACCACAGAAAAGAGCTTACAAAATTGTAAAGCAAATTCAGAAAAAAAGACATCAAAAAATGGCCCATGATTTTCGAATCACTCAGAGTAATCCAACCCCCAGGTAGCAGTGATTATGTGCAAGCGAGAAGGAGGTGTACCCAAGGTGAGAAGGAGGTGCGCCCAAGGTGAGAAGGAGGTGCACCCCAAGCGCTCTTACTGGTAGGGAAGGTGTGCAGTCGCCCACCCACTATGTGCACACTACAGCCACATGCCTCGCCCTCCAAGTGTTTAGGGAAAGCTTAGCGACCTACTCCAGGGTCGCCGAATCATTTCAAGTTCATGAAGCCTGAAGCTCCAAATAAATGCTTTGTAGAGAATAAAACTGGAGTAGCTTTATGAGAGACACGCTGTGAGATGTCATTGTGCTGATTTCTCAAAGACTTGAAGATTCTCCTTCATCAAATATGCTTTGCACTAATTCATGTTAGAGAAAATAAAACATTCACTTCCAGGTTTGGAGAAATGACTTCAACCATTAACCCAAGTAGTGGGAGAGAATGACTGGAAAATGCAAAGAAGAGGTAATTTTCAAATCTACTTACTTTTGTATTTAGTACTAATTATTTCTTTGTTTTTTAAAGAGAATAAAAAATAATAAAACAAACATTAGAAAGGATACAGAATTTCACAAAACAAGGTGATAGGAATTCAACAATAGCTGTTATATAGGATATTGTTGTCTTCCAAGTAGTTGTTCAGATTATCAGATATAAGATGAAAAATTGAAGCAAAAAACACTTAAAAGAAGGAAAAAAATTAAGTATTAACTGTTCCTTTCAATAGACCAGTAGAAATCAGAAACATAACCAATCTAGATAGATAGATAGATAGATAGATAGATAGATAGATAGATAGATAGATAGATAGATAGATATAATGCATTAATTATCTCTTACATTTTTTAAGCTTTTATTTATTTGGTCAGG
Organism: Ctenomys sociabilis; assembly: GCA_004027165.1. Classification (NCBI taxonomy): domain Eukaryota; kingdom Metazoa; phylum Chordata; class Mammalia; order Rodentia; family Ctenomyidae; genus Ctenomys; species Ctenomys sociabilis. Next base: position 47,052 of record PVKA01004160.1, on the reverse strand, counting down.
GTATAACTATGCAGCTTGGACTTGTAGGATCCTCCTGTTCTAGCCTCCCCAGCACTGGGATTACAGGCATGTGTCACCACATCCAGTTTCAGTTTCAATACCGGGGATCAAACTGTGGTCTTTGTGCTTGACAGGCAGGTGTTTGGACCACCAAGCTATCTCCCCAGCCCCTACATTAGTTATTTTAAATAAGAATATATAATTTATTTAACCTTTGAGTTTCTTTTTTTTTTCCAAAAGCACTGTTTTTATTTATACAGAGTCCTACCCTCATGGGTGGCAGGAGTGGAGAGGTTCTTCTTTCAATCCAAGGGCCTTCATGATATTGGTCTGTTAGCAAACACACAGGCAAGTGGCTTCATGGATTTGGTAAACTAATGACAATGTTTAGTCTCTCTCTGCTAGAGCAACAAGATGAGCATCAATCTCTGCTTCCGTAAGAATCCTGAATTTATGATTGTCAACTGTAACTATTTCTGAAGGTTTGAAATCAATTGAAGGACCGTAGACAGGCATGTAATTGCAGTTTCCACTGTCTGTTCAAATGTCTAATCAAATTTCTTCTTCACTTTTTTTTCAAGGAAGCTGATTGACTCAGTTTGTTTCCACCCACTGCAGTGGCTTTAAACCCACAGAAGTAGCCTGCAGGGTCACACCTGTGCACATGGGGGCCTTGCTCCTCGTCGATACCAATTAAAATCATACAACAACCAAGGGGCCTCATCTCAGCATTCTGTGTGTAAACTTGAGATATCAGCAATTCTTTTACACAGCATATCCACAGGAATCTCATAGCCAGTCTCCAATTAGCTGCCTCATATTGTGCCCTCTGCACCTGGAATCTGCTGTCAGCTGTCATTCCAATCATCACACAGCCAATGTTTTCAGTTATCTAATTTCTATCAATTTTTGAAGGCAGCAGTTAATGTTTGAAATTTTTACTTCTACCAATTTTATATGCTACTGTCTATAATCTGAGGAACTACACTGGAGACAGCAATGTGCAATCACTGTTGGATGCCTTTCACCATGTAGGGTTTTTAAAAAGTATGTAACGTTTCTAATGTCTTATTGAAGGGCCAGGGAGATGGCTCAGTGGAATAAGTGCTTCCCTGGCAAGTGCAAGGGCCTGAGTTCAATCCCTGGTTCCGCCAAAAAAAAAAAAGATAAGTTAATCTAATGTCTTATTGAAATAATTAATGTTTAGTTGTTGAGCAATCTTACATGCCTATATCTGTTCATCTGAGCAGCAAATTTGCTCATATAAATGTATAGTATAACAATTGTTAATTTTCTATTCCTGTTTTGATATACCACACTATTTTTTTATGTTGCTTTGTTTTTGTCTTTGTCCCTGTTACTTATTTTTAACAGGTCCAGTTACTTATTTTGCAGCTGTCCAGTGTAGACAGCTGGTACAACAGCTGTCTGTTGTTATTACTGAATTAAGAGAAATTAGCTATATATCTATCCTAACTATTTTGTGTGTATAGATACAAAATTGCCCTTTGTATCCTTTTTTTGGTTTAGTTTTGTAAGAGATGGGTATTCCATTTCCATTTAAATATTGTAGATGCATTAATTCAGCAAAATAATTCAGAATAGTCCAGTAGTCCATAATAGTAGTGGGTTATCGTAGGACTGGCAGTGTTGGAAGTTGTTGAAGAGATTGCTTATCAAGCAACAACCCAAGAGCTACCAGGAAATAGTCCAGCACTATTTCCAAATATTAGCAATGATAGGTATCTTGGAATTATTTATAGTATTAAATTACACATATTATATATTAATATATAACATATATTCTATGAGAACAAAAAAAGTAAAACCTTCTGTGGTTTGTGTTTCACTCTGTCCCCAGGGGAAGCAGAGGATGTAGCAGCCCTCACAGTGATGCTCAGCAGATAGAGAGCACACGCCAGCGTCCTCGGAAAGCAGCCACTGGAGCTGCGTGACAAGCGCCCAGGTATAGAGCCACCCAAGGCCACAGCTGCACCAGAATGCTCGGACTGCAGGCCAGGGCAGCTCTGCTTAGGGTCTCATTTTTCCACATGTTACTGTTCTCCATCAAGATGTTTGCAAGGAACTTCAGAGATGGGGAAGGTCAAGGTAATTCAGCGCTCGCTGTTCCTCCTCTTGGTCCTCACTCTGTTTTATACATCAAGCTCTATGCTTCTGAAAATAAAAATAAACGAAGCAAATCGGTTTCACCAGAACACATGAGCAATAGTGCATCCACAAGCCATTCAATGCAGCTTTAAAGATGAGTTTGTTTCTTAAAGCTTTTGGGAAATTGAAGGGAGGATTGCAAAGTTCTTCCTCCAGTTCCTGAAATCCAGATGATCAGGCGAAACTGTCTCTGTTACAGTGTGACCCTGTGTGGGTTGCCTGCAGCCCATTTCACTTTGCTGGCACCACCAGCTTCGGAGGTCTCCTTTCAACCCTTGGGTGAGGAGAGAGGAGATAAAAAAAATCTACAAAGCTGGTGGCCCAGATCCCCAAGGGCTGAGGCTGTGGCCACTGCTCTCCCTCTCCACCACTGCGATAGGCAAAATGGACAATTTTCACTCTATGGACACTTAGTAAAGCTCTCCCCCTCCCGCTCTGCTCCCTCAGCCCCTCCCTCTTCCCCTTTCTTTCCCACTCCCTGGCCATTCCCCCTCCCTCTTTCTCTCATCCTCCCCCTTTCTTCCCCCCTCCTCCCTCCATTCCCTTCCCCCTCCTCCCTCCTCTCCCTCTCTCTAATCTCAAATCAGCCAACACTGCACAGACATGAAGGCAATATCAATCTTTCCTGTGAAACAGGGGGATGGACAGAAAACAGCCCATGAGCTCCCAAAAGACCACAAAAATGTCACTGTGCTCTAGCTGCTGGAGTTTTGTTGGAGATCAAGTGAGTGATAGGAGATTTTGCTTAGCTTGGCTGCCCTTGGTAGGTTTCATCCATTCTCCAATAGTACCCTGCCCCCAAACGAAGCAGAGCTCCACACAGCAGCACACTGCACTCTGTCCTCCACCCTCCACCCTTCACCCCTTCCCCTGCACCTTAGAAGAGGAAAGTACAGTGAGCTGTGTGCAGTGCATCCACTCAGGTGGAAACGGAGAGCAGAGGGTCAGTCACGCCATCGCCATTCACGGAGGTTTGAAATATGCCTCTCCCCCTTGCTCCAGCCTGGACTACACTGGTCAGTGCAAGGAGGTTAGTATTTCTGATTAATACAGGAAAGAGCTTGCCTCAGAATGCAGACTTTCTTTGTTCCTCAGCCTTTGGGAATCCATTGTTTTAGAAATCCCTTTCTCAGCTCTTTGGATCAAACAGTGACTTCGCGTTCTGCATGCAGATACTTCTGTCACCTCAAGAGTCCTGGTTCCTGGCCCAGCCTTGGGCTTGGTCATCATGTCTTCCACCATAAGATGGTCTGAGCAGGTACGGCTTTAGTCTTGATATGTGGCAAGGAAAAAATCTTCATACACTTGTTTTGATAGGAAAATGTCATTGAGTAAGAATCTAAAGAAAAAAAAATGTTCAGGGTTGCAGACGGCTTTCCTCTCAGAGCTACAAGGGGAGAAAGGGAATGGGACAGAGGGCAAGAGCCTCAGGGAAGGACGTCTCCAGCCAGCCCCTCCGAGCCCTCTGCTGATTACGCTTGCAGTCTCTTGGGGTTGCCACTGGAACCTGCTGCTCTACTGTCCTGGACTCCTTGCAGTGCCCCTTGGCCAGTGCAAAAACTGCACCGTAGTCACAGGGTTTGAAAGCAAGGCAGGCACTTAAGTAGCATTCATGCCTCCGATCCCTTCATTTTACTGGGAGAGAAAGGGGACTTGTCCCAAGCCACAAGAGTAATTAAACAGACCACGGCCTTGGCTCCATCTGCACCACCAGACTCAGAAGCTCCGCTCCCCTCTCGCTGCCAAGTTCCTTCCAGCTGAGCTGGGCTCCAGCTCCTCGTGGTCACGTGGCAGCCCTAGCAAAAACAGCAACCAGCACAGGCGAGTGCACCGCCCCTGCCGCGCAAGGTGGGCCAGACTCCCACAGGGCTGGTAGCGCAGGCCCGGAAGGTCGCGCCTGCGTTTCTGTCTCCAGGCTTTTGCCCTTGCGCCCTCCACTTCACCTCTGCAGGTTTCGGTTCACACAGAAGGAGCAGAGGCCCTGAAGTGGGCCAGCGCAGCTTCCTGAGCGCCTAGTGCGCTACGTGGAGAAGGGGATACGGATTTTATTTCTCCAGTGTGCTGCGAAACGCCCTGGCTCCAGAAACCAGGAGATTGAGATTTGAAAACATTGGAAAATGACCCCAAAAGGGGAGCAGTGTGACTGGGAGGAAAGTGGGCTGGCTGGGGACAGTCCGGAAAAGGCGTGCTCCATACTTGCTTAAATACAGGGGCCAGAGGAGAGCAGGCCCTGGAAGCGCTTGGCTGTGGTGCGAGGCAGCTGCTTCTCCTGAAGAGAGAGAGATGGGAAACGAGCTGGGGTCCAGACTAAGCCATTGGCTTTGAAGCTGTTACCTTGCCTCCAACGAGGAAGCTCTGGAAGTCCGTGAGGCAGGGTCTCAGAGGATGGAAGCTGAGCCCTGAGGCCATGGTTTCCACCTAGGCACAGCCCCCGCCCCAGCTCTGAGGCCAAGCGCTGCCTGCTAGAGTCTGAGTCTGTGTCACTCAGCGTGTGAATCAGTCCCCATACTCGGCACTATGATCTCTGTCCGTCTGTCTGTCTGTTTCTCTCTCTCTCTCTCTCTCTCTCTCTCTCTCTCTCTCTCTCTCCATTCCTTGGAGAACCTATTGCATTAAAATAAATTCTATTTTTCTTCATTATTTTTTTAAATGCTTTGGGGCTAGAAAGAAAGAAGAGGAAAAATATACATGCGTATACACAGGATAGCTTGGGTAACAGTACTGCTGATTTCTATTGGTCTATTGCAAAGAATAATTTTTTTCTGTTTAATTTTTCTGACCAATTTTGCATGTTTACATCTGATAGCCTGAACAAATAATTTGAAGACAGCAGTCTTCAAATAATAATAATAGACAGCAGTCTATTATTTTTAGTGAAATTCTGTATCGTTTCTCATGGGATAGTTTACTATTTTTTATTCTCTTAAAAAATTCAGCCACTTCTATGCCTAACAAGTGATTTTTTTTAAGAATCCAAGGTAAATTAAATAATTTCCAAGAGAAAAAGAGATCTAATTAAATGAACAAATCAGAAGCAAATTGCCAAGGAAATCCCAGTTAAGAAGATGCTGCCCCCAAATCCCAGGAGCAGGACAGTTAGTGTCGGTCACTGTGTCTGAAGATTCAGATCACTCTGCCCCAGGGAAGCACCAAGAGAGCCAGCCCCAGCTCTTTGCACCCAGGGGGAATATCCGTGGAGAGGCCTAAAAAGTAGTGAGGAAGGACTGAGGCAGCTGATGTCTCACCTTACCTAATCACCTGAACGCGCTGTCATGAGCGGGCTGCGCTGACAGGTCCAAGGGACGTTAAGTAATTCCATCTTCCACTGTTACATCTCTGGTTTATCAGAAAACAGTATTCAATTAAAATGTGTCACGTCAGTGAGGATGTATGTCTTTCAAGAAAATAATGCGTGCCTGGGTTGCTTCCCACAACGCACTGCCCAGCACCTGAGAGAACCCCTCTATGAGTCATTCATACCCCATTTGCTGTTGTGTAGCAACAAAAGAAACCGGCGCCAAGCAGCAACACTGGCCTAAAAGTGGAGAAGTGGGAGTCAGACCTGTTAATCAGCTTCCGATTCTTATAAACTGGGAGAGGGGCACCGTGGATAAAAACACAAGAAATGAGGGAGGGGGCACTACGAAAGGCGGACACTCATGTCTGCTCTGGGCCGGGCCAGGCTGCTCCAGGAGCTTCAGAGTCACCACTTCGGTTCCTCGTCCGGTTCTCTGATCCTCATCATCACAGATATGTACACAGACCTCAGCGCATGCGCAGGCGCGCGTGTGCGCGCGCACACACACACACACACACACACACGGGCACACACGTGCACACACACGAGACACCATTCTTCACACCATATCACATGCACTGCAGGGCGATATAACCGGTTCCCCTACGCTAACATTGAAACCGAAGCTTCCCCTGCCTTGAGCTTGGGGCCCTACGGGTGCACTGAGGCACCTATGCAGCCTTGAAGCCATTGCTGAGCCCTGGCCTGGGAATAGGAGCCCTGACACCCCCAATCATGCCCACCCCACAGGTCAGCAGCAGGCAGAGTGCTGCTGAGGGTCTGAACACAGGGCCCGGCTCCCCACCTAGGGCCCTGCAGGCCCTGCCTTTAGCCCTCTGCTGCTCTAGGCAATCTTGCCCAGGTGCAGTCCCTGCCCCTCCCTGACACCTGACACCGGGTGCCGCCGACACAGAGGTTCACCGTCCTGCTCAGAGCCTGGGGAACGCGATTCCTCTCTTCTGTGGTAGCCAGCTCTCATTGTCCCTGCAGCTCAATTCACAAGGAATCACAAAGCTCCGAGGTCCCGGTATGGGGGGCTGGCTTCATCTTTCCCATCCAGATCCACCCAGAAAGACCTGAAATCAGGCATGAGGGGGCCACAAGGCAGAGGAGATGAGTGACAAGGGTCCAGGTGGGAGGGGTCACTCCATCTGATGCAGCCCAGCCTGCAGGTTGGGGTCCCTGTATCTGTCCCTGCTGCGCTCAGCCTGCTCTGAGCTGTCAAGAGACCCTGCCGGCCAGCTTAGAATGTGTTCTGAGCACAACGGAGAAGGCGGGACTTGAAGCCCAGGAGAGTCTCATGCAGCCTCAGCTTCCCTGTGATCACTGCAGGCCAGGGCATGGGCTGTAGAAGTCCTACTGCACCAGGCTTTGTGCCTCTGTGTCTTGTGCCTCAGAAGGTTGCTAAGCTCAGGGTTCCACACACTTTCTGGCTCTGGGACAGGCTTCCCAAGTGAGTCATGACCTGGCGGATCTAGGGTTAGAGATCTCCATAGCAGATTAGAAAAACACACTCTCCAGCCAGCCCAAGAGGAGAACCTCAGCACAGCCAGTCCTGTGGGACATGCAGAAAACAGCCTTTTTAAAGCAGCCTCTGTAAAAAGTGAGCCCTAGTAGGGCTCTAGTAAAAAGCCAGCAAGACAGCTCAGAAGTCTAAAAGTGCCTGTTTACGCAAGCTTAGGTAAGTGGAGGGATTGCAGTTTGATCTCTAGCACCACACACTGAGCCGGCCACAAAAAAAAAGTAAGCTTTATCCATGTGTCCAGCTGCACACTATGGGTTTCTGGGTATTGATCCATCACATCTCAGTTGCCTAATATTGCATAACAAATTTCCACAAAGGTAAGCAACTTCAATTACAATTCATTAAAAGCTCTGAATGTCAGGATTTTCTTACATAGAAGTGCAAAAATACAAAGGTGGCAACCCTGAGGCCTGCTACCATCCCCAGTGCTCCGTGGGGCACATAAAAGTCACTTTCCATGGCAACATCAGGCCAGCTTGAGTTCAGAACCTCCCCTCTCCTTTGGCCCAGGAATGGAAGAATGTTTCAAGAGTGGTTCCTTTCCATTGGGAGAAACCAAGCCTGAGAACCAAGGCTCCCATCCTTGCACCAAATACAGAGTCAAGGTCAGGAGACAACAGCCACCACCAAGGTCCTCACACCAGAAGAAAGCAGAAGGCACGCAATGATCACAGTGCTAGGCCTGTTGCAAATCCAGCTGGTTGTGTGGTCTTTGAGTGAATCCAGCTCTGAAGGAGCCCAGCTGCTCCATGAGGACCTCAGGGCAGGCCCGTATGGGTCTTCCTGCCCCACCCCAGAGAGCAGAAATGACAGTTAGACAGGAGGACGTGTCCAGGAGATGCTAGCTCCTGCCCTCAGCCACCCAGTGCTGGTGAATTCTGTTAGCCAGCTTTCCGGTCCTGAAACAAATAGTAGACCGAATTCACTAGAGAGAGAAAAGCTTTACTTTGGCCAACAGTGGTGGAGGTTCCAGCTGGTGACCAATAGGCTCTGCCTCCTAGGGACCGTGATGAGGCCATACACCATGACGGGAGCACATGGCAGAGCAAAGCCACTTACCTGCTGGCCAGGATAGAAAAGGCAAAGGAAGAAAAGACCCCAGCCCCACAGACCTCTTCGAGGTCATGCCCTGGTGATCAAAGGCTTCCTTCAGTGCTCCCTTGGGAAGGTCCCACCTCACCCTCTTAACACCAAACCAGACACTTTAACACAGGGACCACTGGGCAACATTTTAAGACCTCAACTTTACTGAAGCAGCCATGGTGGCAGGGGTTGGTCCTGGCCCAAGCTCATGACCCAGGTTCTAATCTGCCAGCAGGAGTCCCATTGAACAGACCAGCCAGCCACTGGTAGTCAGGCTGCTACTAGTCTAATTAACATTGCGTGTCTTTCCTCCTGGAGGGAGCTGCAGTTCACCCTTAGAGACGTGACTGTCGGTATTGGCTTCTTTTCCTGTAAGCTGCACTGCTGCCAGCATCATTTGAAGACTTACAGAGTGCCGCTTTGTTGACGCTGAATCCTGCAACATGGAGTGGGGAATCTCTTGTCCTCTAATATTCAAGGACCTAATTTGTGGTGAGGGACCTGCCCCGAGGATCAAACAGCACACTACTCTAAGCAGTATTCTGGGCCCCTGTTCCCACTCCCATTTACCGCTGCCAGTTATTTTTCTCCAAGTACAATCCTGCCACTTCACTTTCCTGGTGCAAATCCACTCATGACTCTTGGGAGCTGCTGGGATATGTCATGCTTTAGAACACTGTACAACACCTTTCCAAATCTGGTACCAAATATCTTCTTCAACAACATCTCCTAATGTTCACTCCCTCTTGACTATTTTGTTAAAGTTTGTGTCCTTTCAGGCCATGTCATTCACAAAGGTCACTCCTGCTGGAATATTTTTGTTTTGGTTCTTCTTCTACAGTGATGGTGAACCATTTAGAGCTTTCAGTGATAGCAAGCAGCACATTTCAGCATGCGTGCCAAAGGTTCGCCACCATTGTGCATAGAATATCCCCCAGCTCATTTAAATCTTATCTTAGCTATCTGTGAATGTGACACTAATTTGGTGAGTTTAAAGTATATTCTCATTTGTAACCTCTCATCATCTGTGAAGGCTGTGATCAAATTGTTGACTGGAGCTCCAGTCTCATCCTAAGGTTCAGCCAGGAAGGAAACGCTTTGAAGATCATGCGGTTAGCGGCAGAGCTGAGATGCTGCAAGCCTCATGTCTTTGCACGCTGACAACTGGGGGCTGCTCTCGGTTCCCAGTCACATAGTCCTCTCCACTGGGGAGCCCACAGCACCGCAGCTTGCTGCATGAAAGTGAGCAAGGGAGTGAGGCTCCTAGGAAGCCTCAAGTCAAAATCTATGGCAACATTGTCCCAAAAATGTCATCCTGTGACCTTTGCCCTATTCTCTTGGCTAGATGAATATCACAGGTCTCACCTCCCACTCCAGAGGAAGGTCATAAAAGCTCAAAAACACCAGAATGTGGGTCACAGCGGCCTTCTCAGATGCTCTGACCACAGGACCCAACTCTGCCTCCACCAGGGTCACTAAGCCTGCCCTGTCCTGAGCACCACAGGATAGAGCCCTGCATCTCACATGAGGACCTGTGGCATGCCCAGTAACCTTCCACTGCAGGACACCCTTCTGCTCCTGGGCTCCTCACATCGTTATCTCCAGGGCCTGGTCCAGTGCTCCACAAACAGAATGCTACAGAGAGTAAACACTTACAAAAATATTCCCACCAGTCGTGGCCTCATTTCTCAGAGAGGAGGAGATAGGAAGGCTTACAGAGGTGGGCTTTCTATAAATTTACTCTCCTTCCAGTTTTCAGATTCGCATGCTGTAGATCTGACCACCTAATCAAACTGTTATTCTCTCTAAAACTAAAATAAGAGTTCAGGATTTACTTGCACCTGCTGCCAGCCTAAGGTAATCTACATGGCAGAACAAAAATTTTAGCCATTGCTTCCACCAAAATATTTAGCCAAAGGGAGGAAGAAAAAGATTTGTTGAATTTGCACACAACACTTCAAACCTTCATGAATTCCTTTTAAAATAAGCATTATTGCCTCCATTTTATAAGCATGAAAATGGGTTATGGTTCAGTTAACTTGCTCTTGATAGAATCAGAGCTCACATTTTAGTCTGAAGGTTTCCTGATTCAGTCCACCACTGACTGGTCCCTGGGCAGGGAGGAACGCTCCCAAGTCACTCTGATTTCACATCCAGGCAACACAACTTACAGCTGCAGAATCATCTCTTTAGGAGTTCAGACCACCCCGAATAGATCATTTCACCATTGCTGAAACAAACTGTCTGACACCTATAAATCTTGAATTTGGCCTGAAAAATCTAGCACCCTGGGAATGATGCCAAGGTCTGCCCCAGCCTGAGCCCCAGCCTGGCCCTCTTGGACAATGGTTGCAGAGGCCTCTGAGTGCCTGCGTGTCTGAGCACTGTGAAACAAACCAGAGAACCAATTCCCTACATGGCCCTGCTCACACAGGAGCCAGGGACTCTCTCCTCACACGAGAGCCTTACGGTTGAGTGCCTTTGCACCTATGATGCTTAGGCTCTTGCTGATACCTGAGACACTCTCAAGCCCTCTTTTCTATAGTCTTAATAAAAAGTACTTGTCTTCTTTTTCTGCCAATCTTTCAGCAGCCGAGTTCTCTGTGGCTCCAGCTTTGCAGCCACTTCCTTTATGATAAAACCACAGATCCTTCAAATCCTTTAACTCTGCTCCTTTCTCCTGATTTTTCACTGTCTGTCTGGCCTAAAGAAGCCCGAAGTTCTCACGCCACACCATGAATGTTATGCTGGTTTGGAATTTCCTCCACCAGAATAAGGAGTGCACCAACTTTAATTTAGTCTCCCACAAGGTTTCAAAGCATGGGCAAAACGAAGACAAATTTTCTGCCAGGTGTCACATGCATGGTCCCTTTCCTGCTAATGAAGTCCTTGTTCCCAGCTGAAATCTCCGGAGGCTGACTTTACTATCTGCACACCCACCAACATTCTGGTCTTCCAATCTTTGACCAGAATCTCCCATCCCTGCTCACCCTGCTTATGGCAATCCAAGGTTTCCACACCTGGCATCTGCCAGCCTTTCGAAACTCCTCCCACAATCCACTTCTAAAGGTTTCTGAACTGCAAAGTTAAGTTTAGTCACAACAATGACCTCACTTCCCTGGTACCAAAATCTGTTAGGGTTCTCTAGAGGAACCAAATAATCAATTGTAAATATATGTATAATTGCATGAGGGTATTTATTATGCAGGCTTATTGGATCAGAAGGAGAAGAGTCCACAATAGCCAACTGTAGGGTGAGTTTGAGAGAATCTAGTAGCTTGTTAAGCCAGAAGATAAGAAGACTCAAGGACTTCTTGAGAAGCTCCAGCCCAAGGTCAAAGGCCTAGAAGTTTGGTGGAACTTCACCAGTCCTAGCCTGTGCTGAGAGGATGAAGAAACTGGAAACCTGGAGCCTGGTGTCCAAGGCAGTGGCCAGTACAGACCCACTTGGGAGACAGGAGCTCTTCAGACCCAGTCACAGGTTCCCCTTCTCTGCCTTTTTCTTCCATCCAGTCCTTGGGTTGGTGCTGCTCACAGTGGGCCTGGGGCTGCCCCACTCAGCCCGCTGGCCTGCTTGTCAGTCATTCCCAGCCCCAGCCCATCTAGTGGGTGCAGTGACCTCAGCCACATAGCTGGGCAGGATGGACACTGAGCAGAAGGCAGAGTGACCTGATGGCTGGAAAGCTGGTGCAGGAACAAAGCTGTGAGTGCTTTGGTCTGTGCTTCATGCTTTAGGATCCTCAATGACTATTTCCAAACCCATCCCAATGCCCCCATGATTCCAAAACTTCACAAAGATGACAGAATCTTTGGACATTCAAGTCCTTTTTTATTTAAAGGAATTTATATAAATTTGCATGTAATCTATCTATCCTCCCATATATTTGAAATCCTTTCAAGATTATTTACAATAACTAATACAGTATCCACATGTCATTGCAGGCACATAAATTCAGTGTAGACCTCAGCACAGGGCAAGTTTTGCTTTTTGGATCCTTGTGGGTTTTTTTTTTTTTTTCCTCAAATACAGTATTTTTCATCTACCTCTGGTTCTTTCAGTGGATGTGGAACCCATGAGTTTAAAAAGCCTACTGCACCAGGAATATCCTCTAATATCCTAACTCTAAATCAATTTTAAAACTCCCACCTTAAAGAAAATTCATTCGGGCAGATGAGACCGCAGACTAAGCACCTGCTTCAGCAATTCCCGGCACCACATGCTGCACAGGCCCCACCCCCAGGAGCGCTGAGCTGGCCACTGAGTCCAGACATGGTGGCTCACACCTGTAATCTCAGTGCTGGGAAGGCTGAGACAGAAGGATCATTGCAAGTCCGACCTGCATAGTGAGACCCTGTACCAAATACATTAAAAAAAGAAAAAGAAAATTCGTTCAAAAGGACAATTTGGGAAATCTCATTCATTACACCTATGTAACTTCCTTATTCTGCCTCAAAGACAGTCTCTTTCAAGCCCTAATTCATCTGGATCCACTCAAGAAGGCAGCATACAAGCAGCCTCACCTCCCTTCTGAGAGATTTTACAGCAAGCGCTTGATGAGTCATCCAGGAGACAAAAGGACAGAGAGCCGACAACAAGAGCATGATGCATCGGCCTCCATCTGCAGGGATCACCCAGAACCTCCGAGAGCTTGGCCACTATCAGAAGAAAGCCAAGCTTTGTTAAAGATGTCCTCCAATGTCACTGGCGCTCTGCCTCACTTAATGATTCTTTCTCTCTCAGAAATACTGTGTGCTCACTTTGCCCCAGGGCTGCCTTCCAATCACAGGTCTTGGTCTTCTTCAAGTTCCTTCCTGAATGCAGGGATAGAATGTACTAGGACGTGCCACATACCACTCCCTAAGGCTCCACTAATGAGCTGCCCGACTCTAGATTGTTTCTTTTATTCCTCTTGACCTCAGCAATATGAGAAGATGGAGAGAGAGCAGAAGATCCTGGGGCTTGTTTCGGCCTCTGAGCAGGAGTGAATGAAATAATCTGCTGAGTCAGCTAACTGTACCATCTTTTAAAAATATGATTATTACTGCTGTGCAGTAGATTCACTCCCAAAAGGCTGATGACAGATATTTGAAACACAAGCATTAAGAATAATGAAACACAGGGCCAGCCTGATAGCTCAGTGGACTAAAGCACCTTCTTAGGCAGAGCGCAGCAGCCAGGGTTCCATCCCTAGCCCACCATGCCAGTCTCACCCCTGGGGCGCACTGAGACTTTGATTGAGACTGGGCGTGGTGGTCGGTGCCTGTAAGCCCAGTGCTTAGGAGTCTGAAAACAGAAGGATCACTGCTAGTCTGATCTATGTAGTGAGACCCGGTAGGCTCTGTAGACACTGCCCTAAATACAGAAAATAAAGTGAAACACAAAACAAAATAGAGGGAGATAATAAAGGACCATTTTGTAGTGAAAAAAAATTATATATATATATATATATATATGTATATACAAGATAGTTAGGATAGATATACAGCTACTTTCTCTTAGTTCATTGAGAAGAAAGGTTTGCATTAATAGTGTTTAGACAACATTTCATCTCTACATTATGTCTTCTGAATAACTACTATGATGACAATATGCAATGTATTAATTATTGTAACTGTCCTACTAACTTGTTTTGAAACTGTTTGGTTGCTATTTTTTTTCTCATTAAAATGAATAAAAGATACCTAAACTTTTAGCTGTAAACATGAACAAACATTTAATAGAATACAAATATCTAAAAAAATAATAATAATGAATCATATCCTCTCTTTAGAAATGTGATGTCACTAAATGCCTGGAATCTGTTTCTCTCTCTGTCTCTCTCCCTTCCTCCCTCTCCCTTCTCTACTCTCCTCTCCTCTCTCTTCTCTTCTCTTCCCTTCTCTCCTTTTCTCACTAATAAAATGGAATTGAAGGACTTCAAGGAAAGGGTTAGGTGTGGCACAGCCTGCAAGTGTTCACCGCAGGCTCAATGCTCACAAGCACACATTCTCCCAAGAGACATCAGGCCCAGCAATAGGAATGAGTTGCTGTTTTGCCCACTGAAGAGAATCCAGGATGACAGAAAAGTTCCTCAGCTCCTGAAGAGCCAAGGGAGACTGAATTGTATCTCCAGGCCCTAAGAAGCAGCTCTGAGCCATGCTGGCCCTGCTCCCAGAGTGCCCTGAGAAGGCAATTGAGACTGGGCGTGGTAGCACGCACCTGTAATCCCAGCTCTTGAGAAGCAGTAAACAGGCGGATCACTATGAGTCTAGTGAGACCCTGTGGACCCTGTAGACCCCTTCCCTAAAATACAAAGAAGAAGAAGAAAGGGGGAGGAGGAGGAGGAGGAAGAAGAAGAGGAAGAAGAAAAAGAAGAAGGAGGAGGAGGCGAAGAAGGAGAAGAAGAAGAAAAGAAGAAGAAGAAGAAGAGGAAGGAGAGGAAGGAGAAGGAGGGGAAGGAGGCGAAGGAGGCGAAGGAGAAGGTGGAGAAGGAGGAGAAGAAGAAGAGGAAGAAGAAGAAGAGGAGGAGGAAGAGGAAGAAGAAGAAGGAGAAAGAGAAGGAGAAGGAGAAGGAGAAGAAATATGTGATGAAAACAGAGGGAGTCCTGAGCACAAGCCAGGCAGGGCCAGGAGCCCGGCAGGCGCCCTTGGTATGTGGAGCATGAAGAATCTCTGATTATCACCTAGGCCCAAAATCATGAAATTCGCCCATCACTTCACCAGCATGAGGATGAGGGGAGCCCACAGGATTAAGGGTTGTGTCCCTAGGGCCATGTGACTAAGCTCCTCAGAGGGACAAGAGATGGGCCCAGTGTCACAGACAGAAGTCCCTCGGAGGTGCCGATAGCTGCCATAGCCCCAGCTCTGGAGGAGTCAGGCTGCTCGGCTTTGTCTCTCACTAGTGACAGGTGTTCAGGAGGTGCTTTAGCTGCCTGCACCTTGCACAGCTGTGAGCCGGGAACCAGAATTCTGGTTATTTGTGGAGTTAAGTGCAAAGACCATGACTGAAATGGAGGCTGGAACCATAGCTGCTCACTTGCTGGACCTACGCTGCAGAAGAGGCAGCAATGTGGTGCCTTGTGGACACTGTGACTTCATCTTGTTCTATTCCTGTAAGAATAAAACAAAAACATATCTCCAGGCCCCCATGGGACCAAAATTGTCATTAATTGACAACTATTAATTCCAGAGTTCCCAGTCAAGAAACAAAGCCAACACCCAACCACTCAGGCTCAGTGCTAAGGCTAACCTTTGTTCTCATGGAATCAGAACCCAAAGTGCTGTGGCCAAGCCAGTTTCAGCCACTTGTCCTTACCCTGGGGTTAACAAGTATTTACTTTGTGTCTTAGTCTGCTTTTCCTTGTTATGACAAAATACCTGAGACCCGTTATTTACAAAGAACTGAAATTTATTTTACTTGTGGATGGTGAAGCTGGGAAGCAGTGGGCCATGATGACAGCATCTGCTTGGCATGGATGAGGGTGAGAGCCATCCTACATGATAAGGTGGTGGAGGGCAATGCTTGGAGAGGCAACACAAGCTGCCAGCTCAGGTCTCTTTGCTCTTCTTATAAAGCCCCTAAAGCCAGAGTGGGGATTCCAACCTGACCTCATCTAATTATCTTCTGAAACCTCCCCACCTAAAAAGGTCATTAGCACATAAATGCCAGAATTAAGTTTACAGCATTGGAGGGAGGTGTATTCAAACCAAAGCACCCAGCAAAAGGATTAATTTACTTCCTTAAAAAGAATACTGAGGGGGCTGGGGAGATGGCTCAGTGGAATAAGAGCTTCCAGGGCCTGAGTTCAATCCCCAGTTCCACACACACACAAAAAAATAATAATAATAATAATGAACAGGCAATTAATATTTCTTAATCAAATCAATGAAACAATAGATATTTCATGTTTTGGGTAGATATTTGGTAACAACAAAACTTGGGACACTAGAAATAACTTAAAATCTATATAGTATCTACCTGGAGGTTATGTATAAGAGGACTCTGAGACTCATGATGTAACTTCTAACATCCTCTCCAAATTAGTTTTTTAAATTATTTTAGTGCTATAACAATGTTCAAAGCACCATAATTCCTTCTGTCTCATGCAGGATTGCAAAGTGATGGGGGTGACAGACAGCAGGGACAGAAAGTACATGTACCAGGCACAGAAGCTACAGATTTGCTAAACTGCAGAACTGGAAGCAGGCAGAGGCTGGCAGTCGTTCCATCTACAGGGTCAGATGAATGAGTTCCCTGGAAGGCAGGGAACCAAAGCCGTTTCCCACCACACTGCCAGGCTAGAAGCTGAAACAAGACCTACCTCCATGAAAACCCATCAGGATATCTGCAGCCCTCTTGTTTCTCAGGACTGGGCCTGAACAGAGCTGCCTCCTGTAGCATCAGAGAGCCAGACCACCAGAAGGGCCACACCAATCGTCCCCAGGCCATGGTCTTGCCCTTCATCTTTCGCCCCACAAGGACCCCAGAATTGCCAAGACAGTAGTTCCTGCTATGCCAGCAACTAGAGAGTGAGAGGAGGCAGCACACCAAGCTTGTTACAGAGCTCAGAGCTCGGGAAAGAATGCAATGGCCCCTGCAGGATAAATCTGCACATCAAAACTCCCGAGCAAATGAGGAAAGTTGGAAGAGAAAGCAGTCAGGAAACATAACAACCAAGATATAATTTTACCACCAATAAAATGCAAGTAAGGGCTGGGGAGATGGCTCAGTGGAATAAGCACTTCCCTGACAAGCATAAGGGCATGAGTTCAATCCCCAGTTTGGCCAAACAAATAAAATAAAATAAAATGCAAGTAAAGTTATCTCAATGTGATAGAATAAGTAAATTTGATATTCTCAAGTAAATAACATTAAAGAATTAAAAATAAGATTAAAGCATATATTCTGATTAAGAACAGATGGGTATGAAATTATTGCATTGGAAAATGTGAAAATAAAATCAGAACCATCTCTGAAAAAACTGACTTTCCATGTCACTCACCATGCACGAAACTAAACAAAGTGGATCAAAGATCTAAATATACTACCTGAAATACTAAATATTAAATCTTCTGTAAGAGAGAATAGGCAGAAATTTTGAAGACAGAAGTGTAGGCAAAGATTTCATGAACAAAACCCTAAACACATGGGAAATACTATGAAGAATCAAGAACTGGGACTTCATCCTATTAAAAAGCTTTTGCACGGACAAAAAAACTACCAATAGAGTGAAAAGAGAACCCAAAGAGAAAAAATTGTA
Organism: Ctenomys sociabilis; assembly: GCA_004027165.1. Lineage (NCBI taxonomy): Eukaryota > Metazoa > Chordata > Mammalia > Rodentia > Ctenomyidae > Ctenomys > Ctenomys sociabilis. The sequence goes on along the minus strand of PVKA01004160.1, from coordinate 29,737 downwards.
TCCCATTGTCCCTCAGACACAGGACTAGTGTCTAGAAAATAAAGAACTGAAAAATTAGACTTCCAAAATTTAAAGACCCAATGCAAAGCTGGGCATCTGAGATGAATACACACTTCTCACACAGCAAATACATATATGAAAACAATGTTCAACATGTTATTTGAGAGATGCAAATTCAAACAACACTGAAATTCCATCTCACCCCCCGAAAAAAATGACTATCATCAAGAAATCAACCAATAACAAATGCTGGAGGGGCTGTGGGAAAAAGGAATCTTTCTCCACTGTTGGTGGGAGTGTAGGCTGGCACAGCCTATATGGCAAACAATGTGAAGAGTCCTCAAAAAATTAGGATGGGAGGTTCAATTTGACTAAGCTATTCCCATGCCGGATGTCATCCCAGGAGAACCATAGCACAATGATATATGGGCACCCATGTTTATCACAGCACAGTTTGTAATAGCTAAATTTTTAAAATGACCTAAATGTGCCTCAACTGACGAATGGATAAAAAAGATGGAGAGTGTTTTTTATATAGTGGAGGAGTACTGCTCGGCCATAAAGAAAAATAAACCTGAGATATTTCTAGGTAAATGGATGTACCTTGAGAACACATTCTTAAGTGAAATAAATCAGACACACATGTGTAAATATAGCAGTTTCTCTGGTGTGAAAAATTGAATGTTTCAGTGTGGACTAAAGTATGTAATAGGTACTGTGAAATAAGAAAGCATTGTCAAAAAGAAAGGGAAAATAGGAATTAGGGGGAAGGAAGGAAGGTAGGCAGAAAAATGGAAAGCTTTGTAAATAAGAAAAGGAAGGAAGATTGAAGGGAGGAGAGGGGATGGGGAGAAGAGAATCAGGTTACATCATGTACAGGTACAAATTCTTTATGATGAATGGGAATCATTATATCTAAATTGTACCAATAAACTTAATAAGAATTTTCAAAAATCACAACCATTAATATAAATAGCTCAACAGACAAAAATGTCTAGACTAAATTCAATAAAATAGAGATTTAAAGGTTATATAAAGGCAATATATAATCTAGTAGTTAAATTAAGTGACTAAAAAGCCAGACAAGGGAGGTATCATGTGAATTGAAGTTCCTTCTGGAAATTTCTGGAAGAAATACCTTGTATCAGTCCTAAGTGCCCCTAACAGAAAGCCACACAAAACTGAATGAACTCCAGGTGCAGGTCCCAGAACACTACCCTGGAATGGCTTCATAGGGAAGCCCTTAGCCCACTGAGCCACCTTCCCAGCCCCTGGAAGGCTTCACAAACACTTTGCAATAAACTCCCTTAAGTTCACAAAGCAACAAGAGTCTCAGAAAGGAATGTGTACAGAGGCAAGGAGGATCCAAGCACTTGTGTGCTGTGGATGGGAACTTGGAGTGGCATAGCAGGTGTGCAAAACACCACATTTCCTTGAAAAGTCAACATAAATGATCCAGCATATGCTGCTTCTGGGAATACACCCAATGGGATTGTAAGCAAGAAAAGGAATAGATATATACCCTCAAATATTCAGAGCATCATTAGCAAAGTGGTAGAAAAAGTCCAACATTCATCTATAGAAGAAAGGATAAAAAAGCAGGAGCTATGTACAAAGGAATATTTCTTTACAAAGCAGGAAATCTTAACATATGATACAACATGGATAAACCTCATAGACAGTATGTTAAATGAAACAACAAAGAGCCTAGACACCGAACAGTAAGTATCCCACCTGTATGACTTACCAAGGGCAGTGAAACTCCCATGGGCAGAAAGGGGAAAGATGATTGCTGGGTTGAGTGTTTAGTGGGGCCAGAGATAAGTTGGAGAAGAAAGAAAAGTTTTGGAGGTGAATAGTGACAGTGGTGGCATCAGCAAGCTAAGTATACTCTATGACACTGAGCTACACATTTAAAACGGGTTTGATGGTAAATTTATGCTATATATATTTCCTACAATTTTTAAGAGACAGAGACAGAGAAACAGACATACAGAGAGACAAACAGAAGGTCCTCAGATCAGAAATAACAGGAAGCCTTCTAAGTGAAGCAGACTGCAGCAGCTCCCTCTCCTGCCTCAGTGGTCCCACGTTCGCGGGTGCCATTAAGCTCACAGCAGTAAAACATCTGCTGCTGTGACAAACGTGGAAGAAGCTGAGAGACGCGCGTCTCAACAGCTCTTGGGCGACAGATAAACTCTTAAAATCCCATAGGATGGTAAGCCCTTGTAAAGATCACTCATTCCATTCACCCGGTGCGACTTACACCCATCTCTTGACAAGCACACACTGAAGTCTAAAGAAAGCGTATTAGAAGGCAAAAAGTAAACGTGGATGTGTTGCACGTTAGGTATAAAAGACGTCCCAGTCTTAAAACTCATGACCCCACGACCCAGTGCTCTAGCAGGGCTGTCTGAGCTGCTCCATGCTCCCAGCCCAGGCCCCAGCCAGCGGCCTGAGGCGCACCTGCCTCTAGATGCAGCGGGCTGCAGGCGAGCTCAGCCTCACCCCGGTGCTCCTGCATCCTCAGTGGTCACCGCTCGTACCCAGCGAGGATCAGAAAGTGGGGCCTCCGAGAGCTGACCAGGGTGTGAGAGGTGGCCCCATGAGTGGCCTTAGTGTCCTTGTGTGGGGCAAGCACACAGAGAAGGGAGCTAGACACAAACCAGGAGCTGAGAGCCCATCAGAACCCAAGCCTGTCAGTCGCTCGCCTCTGACCCCAGACTCCAGAACTAGGAGAGATTGTTCAGTGCCACCCAGTCTGAGCTATTCCATTGGGGTAGTCAGAACAAGGCACCGCAGAGCCAGCTGCATCCTCCTGGCATCACAAGGGGCCATCATCCCTGTGGACCCCAAGGAACCCAGGTGTCCCTGCTTCCAGCCAAGCCGGGGAAGCAAGTTGACCTCAAACTTGTCCACAAAAAAGACAGAAAGAATGAAGAGACAAATTCTCTACATTGGAGTATAAACCTAGCCCAGAAGACCCGCTGGGACTCTACCAAGCTTTGGAGTGAAGTGGGAGGTTCACAAGGTAGAGGCTCCTCTGTTCCTGCTGAGTGAGGTCTAACGTTTCCTCTTCTAATCTGCAGCGTGAGCCTTGAACTTCTCTGGCCGCTGGTGCATGAAAGCACGGTGTAAAGCCCTCAGTCCGGCCCCTCAGAGCTAAAGTCTGATCCAGAAACCGAGAGGCACTGATAGAGCAGGCAGACCTCTGGGCCGGCACCACCCTGCCTGCCCACTCCTGAGTTCCACGAACGAGCACTGGGCATCGTAATCACACCAGAGCTCGGCAAGAATACTAATAATCTTGACTTTCCTTTTATTTCAGTAAGCAAATGTGGAAATGCTGCGTGTCCGAGGTCCTGCCCAGAAAGGAGAAAGGCCAGGACAGAAGAATATTGACCATTAATTCCAAGCCAACACGTAAGACATTTGCCTATTTATTTTGTTACTAAACATTTGTGCAGAAAATCACATGACAGAATGACAGTTTAAGTTTCTTTAAACTGCAATATTATATATTACATATCAACTGCAATCTATAAATAGACTAAATAGCAATAACAAAGCAAACAAAAATACCAGGTTACACAGTCATGTCACATATTACATAATTTAATTTTTATTTAAAATGTATGTGGTCTGCGGATCAGCTTTGCCGAATTTTCCAGCATTTTACGTTGGAATCTTCCTGACAACCTCCAGAAGTCATAGTTCTTTCTGAGAACTGGCAGAACAGGCACCAACTAAGAGCCTCTGATGTCCCCTTTCATTTAATTTTTACAACAGCAACATGAAGACGTGACAGTCCGTGTGTATAGATGAAGACTATGAGGTGCAAAATGAGTGTGAAGTGAGGTGAATCCGCCAGGGCCTACAGCTGGCACATGGCTGAGCTCCCATCCCACCCCCAGCAGCAGTGTCACCCCTTCTACCACCCTGTTGCTGTGGCCACTCTGCTGTTTCTGTCACTAATGTTGTTTACCTGTAAGGACAGGCTCTCTGAAGGCCAGAAGTCCTTGTCAGGTGGGCTAGCCAAAACCAGCTGGACCCAAGATACCTGCCAGAGTGACAAGTAGGTGACCACTAATGTCATTGTAATCCCATTGGCAGGCAATGGGATACATCCCAATGCCATTGCAGTTGACAATTGCCATGGCAATGACCAGAAGGATCTATAAAAGGGGAGGGAAGAGGTGTCATTCAGCTCCACAAGAAGCATAAATATCTCTCTCTCTCTCTCTCTCTCTCTCTCTCTCTCTCTCTCTCTCTCTCCTTTTCTTTCTTTCTTTTTTTTTTTTTTATGGAACTGGGGATTGAACTCAGGCCCTTGTGCTTGCTAGGGAAGCATTTACTCCACTGAACCATCTCCCCAGCCCCTCTCTTTCTATTTTAGGGAAGGGTCTCACTACTAGATCAGACTCCTAGTCATCCGCCTGTTCACAGCCTCCCAAGAGCTGAGATTACAGGTGTGCCCCACCACAGCCAGTCTCAATTGTTGTCTCAGTGCACCCCGGGGATGTCTCAGGGGAGGGGATCAAACCTCTGGACCCTGCGCCTGCTTGCAGGCACTTTAATCTGCTGAGCTATTTGGCCGGGCCTTCTTTTCCTTTATCATCCATCTTTCCACTTTGTTCTCCTCTACTTAAGAATTAGCCACATCAAACAGATCAAGAAATTCATTGGAAATCTATCTCCTGATTCTTCTATTCTTAGCCCAGGATAAACTTTTCTGCATTGCTCATTGCTTGGTTTTATTGATTCCACAACTCCATGGGGGAACACAAACAGGTCCAGTCTGGAGTTCAAGTTGGCAGCAGTTCTCCAGAGCAGAGCCCCGGCAACCAGCCCCCTCTCCCTGCCACCTGCACAGAGGCCTGTTCAACGAGGCCTTCAGAACATGAGATTCTGAATCATAGTTCAATGTCCCAGCCAGAGTGAGTGTGTGAACGTGTGTGTTTGAGTGTATAATGTGTTTAGCCTTATTTTAAATGTAGGTTTTATTATTGTTCACATATTGAGGGGCTAATACAGACAACTGCCATTAGAAAAGAATATTTATGGTCCACACGTCCCAGCAGGATAGGGAAGGCCACCATGGGCCACCTCAGGAAGTTTGGAGGACAGTCAGCAGGTACCTGGAGGAGAGACTGGGGAAGAGCTGGGGAATGACCAAGCATTGGTTGGAGTCCCTTCCGTGGGGTCTGGGACATAAGACATCCCCAGTTGCTCGCAGTGGGACTCTGGGGTAGTTACAACAGAAGGAAAGTAGCAGGGCATCAGGGCATAAGAGCGCCATGCCTGAACTGACTGGAGCGTGACATCTGGGCAGGCTGGGTCGCATCTGGAGGAGACCTGGCTTGTGGGAGCTCTGCTTTCCCTCAGAACTGGCTGGCCCTGAGGGAAGCCCTGCAAGGTCAGCCAGACCCCAAAATGAGAAAGCATCAGAGACACACAGCCGACATAGGCCTGGTGCAGGAGAGCATTGACAACGCAGTCTGCTGCCCTCTTGTGAGAAGTCTGCTCATGGAGTTGGTGCTTGGCTGCTTTCTGGGCCTTGGGGGGGTGGGGGGCATTCCCAGCACTCTGCCCAGTAAGAGCACATCAAGGAGGAGAACTTCCAAACATGGCTGGTGCTTCCCTCGTGGGACTGTGGGAGTTTTGGTATGTGCCAAGCAGCCAGCAGTATAAGCCCCAAAGCCATGAGCTGCTAAAGAGCATACTGGAGTCTGCACATGCTATGACAGCTCGTTGGTGAAGGGCGGCTCCTGTGAGCAAAGGCCTGGAGGCTTGGCTTGGATTCCTCCCGGTCTACTCCTGTGCGCCTTTTCATTTCCTGGTCTTGCTTTCTTTCTTTCACTCTGAGGAGTTAAATGCATATGTATCACTGTGTGTGGAGTCCTCATCAACCCTAGAGAGAATCTTGGCCAGTGAACATCAATACCCAATGCACTTGATTCTAAAGAATAGGTTTTTTTAAGCTAGCCATCATTAAATTTTTGACGAACCGAATAAAAATCACTGTGTAGGCACCATCTGTGAAGGGTGTTTTGTGATCAAGCTGTTCCCCAGCTCTCTGAAGCTTCATCTATGATCCTTAATTCAGCAACATCAAGGACTCCTCTCATGTCCCTTCTCGTACAAGTTCCTCAGCTCCTACTTTTTTTACTTCTTTGTACTTTGTGGAACATCACTGATTTTTGAAAACATTTTTGTCCTTTGTCTACTTTTTCCAGACAATCATATAGCTGTATGAAAAACTAAAGGAAGACCACTTGCACTTTCCATGCAGCCCCTCCCAGTGATAAGATTTCACAAAATTATAATACACTGTAGCTGACATGTCAACATTGATAAAATCCACTGATCTTATTCAGATGTCCTATTCCATTTGTACTCTGGTCTGTTAAACTGTGTACAATTTATCACCCAGGTAGGTTTCTGTATCCACAGCCACACGGCACAGTGGTGCCCAGTGCACAAACTTGAATTCTTCCATGATTTTGCTTGTAAACCAATTACATGCTTGCAACCAGAACTGTGGAACAAATTCTGTGACCAGAATCAAAATAGTGGAAATTTCAAATTAAGTGGAAATTTCCAGGAAAAAAAGCATAAGTTTTAAGCAACTTTTACTAAAGTCTATTCTTAAAATTTTTTCTACTTCACTATTGGTTATATTATTAATCTCTTACTGAGCCTAGTTTATAAATTAAGCTGTATCAGGCTAGGGAGATAGCAAGGCAGCTTAAGCACCTGCCTGGCAAGTGAAAGCTCCTGAGTTCAGTTCCCAGTACCAAGGAAAGAAAGGAAGAAAGAAAGAAAGAAAAAGAAAGAAAGAAAGAAAGAAAGAAAGAAAGAAAGAAAGAAAGAAAGAAAGAAAGAAAGAAGAAAGATAGATAGATGAGTATCATAAATATGTATGAGGAAAAAATTATATATTTTTTTTCTAGACCATCTGAGGCTCTGAGGCTTTGGCCTCCACCGGGCATGCCAGCAGATGAGGAAGGCCTGCTATGCCGTGTGCACTTCTGTACTGCTAGTTACCTAAGTAGTATTCCATTGTATGCCTGGGTCCCAGTTTATCAGTTGGCCTACTGAAAGAATCCTAGATAGGTTCCATTTCCTAACTCACAAATGGAGCTGTTAGGAATACTCAGATGCAGGCTTTTGGGTGAACAGAACTTTTCGTTTGCCTGGACCATGGTCAGGAGTACAATGGCTGGGTAATTGTTATAGCCTGGGTCTAGATGTCCCCACAAAGCCTCCTGTGCCATAGAGCATTTTCAGAGGAAGATGAATCTAGAGTGTGATGAATGCATAGAGCAATGCTGGAAATAAAGGTGCTGGGATTGAGGGTGGGTGATTGCTGGATCAGCCCATCAACTGGATTGGCTCAGGCTTAATCTCATTAGGATGGATACAGCATAAAGGACCCAAAGAGGCTCATCTCCCTCCCTTGCATCTTCCACCACTACGAACTGTTCCCCTCTGTCCTGTGTCACTCAACCCTGGAGCCACTTACAGACTGAAACCTCCACAAACTGTATTTTTTCTCAACAACTCAGACAGTCATACAGTTGTCTATGCCATTCACTGCAAAGCTGTCACACTATTTTCTGAGTATGAATGACTTTGTTTCTGCTCTATTATGTTTTATTATTCCAGAGTCCCAGTTTGCTATTGAGTGACAATAATCCTTGCCTAATATTCATGAGGCCCTGGATTCAATTACCAGGACAGAGAAAAAGAGATCATTATAAGACATATTCAGATCATTATAAGACTCCACACAATTGTGCTCCTCCTCTTGAAAATATGTCAAGTGCTTAGAAGTCTATCTCTCATGGGGTTAAAATAGATACAAAATACAATATACCTGCCCCTCTCACTCTGGCAAAAACATCCCCTGCCTGTTTCCTCCCGACTCCCACAAAGCTCTGTCACCATTTCCTAAAGGAAATTGTCCAAGATCCCCCAGGGCAAGTGCTGATGGCTGCCCTGCCCCACCCCACGTAGCACTGCCGCCTCTACTGGAATTACTCAAGCAGGGGTCTTCCTTGCTGCGCTTTCCATCCTCTCAGAGGAGGAACGAGGAAGGTGCCATCCTGTGCTCAATGTCTAACTTACTGTCTGTACATAATAGGTGCTCCATTAGTAGTTCTGTCTCTCTCTCTCTCTCTCTCTCTCTCTCTCTGTCTCTCTCTCTCTCTCTCTCTGTAAATGAGCAGTCCTAACTGCTAATAATCCCACAGTCAACAATATACTGGGCAGCCCTTACCTAGTTAAAGTAGACATGTGTTGAAAATACAACTCAACAAGAAGACAACGCTCAATAAATACGGTTGACTTTTGTATTTCTGTATAATAAATGTCAATGAATTGATAATCTCTTCTAAAAGAGCAAATGGACTTCTTTTGTGTGGGGTGTGGAAATCAGCCCTTTATTACAGTTATAAATTTACATTCAAACTGTGATACTGAGCCACATACACAAACTTATTGGAGTTTATGGCTTACAGTCCTCAGAATCAGTGGTTTCTAACAGAATCTTTGCCTGGACTTTCAGTTTCCATGTTACGTCGTTAAGTTCCTTTTAATGCTGGATATATTCTCCTATTTCCAAATTCAGTAGCATCCTAGAAATGATTATCTCCCTCAAGATATATGCAATTGGATGCAGCATCTGCTTCCAGCCAAGGGACTTGGACAATTCTAATCCAGCTGCATTCTTTGAATCCAGGGTAGGAACTCATCAGGGCTGCTGGTATCATCTTCCAAAGAGGCCCTGCCCTCCCCCGCACTACTAATCCCAGAAGTCCCCAGATTCTGCAAAGGTAAGATAGTCATTCAAAGCACTTGTAGAAAATGACTAAAACTTAGCAAGCATGTGCTTTCATCAGGGCTCCCCAGAGAGTCAGAACCAACAGAATGAATAGACTGGAAAACAGATTTCAAGAGAACAAAAGCTCGAATAACTGGGAGCTGCAGGCCCAGATCCACAGAGTAGGTCGGCAGGTTGGCGTGGATGTAGCAGCCCCAGCCTGAAGGCCCCCCAAGGGCAGAACCGCCTGTTCCTTGGGAGATCACTACTCTTCTCTGCATTAAGGTCTTTGAATGAAGCTCACTGTCAGTGTGGATGGTATCCTGTTTTCTCCTAATGTCACTGATTTAAGTCTTAGTCATATTGAAGAGAATACATTCACAGCAACGTGTAGACTATTTGGCCCAAACCCATGCATCATGGGTTAGTAAATTTAACATAAAATAACCACCACTGAACAATAGAGGTACAAACAATCTTTATGATGCTTTCCAGATTCTCTGAGCAGACATTGTCAGTTCCAGAAGTCTGGAATTTTCCACCCCTAATTCAATATTCCTTTTCTCCCCTCTGTCCAGGATCTTTCCACTGTGTCCCTGTCCCACCACAAATACCCCCGGGTGAATCCACTCTCCTCCCATCCACTCCTTTTCCCCTGAAACTCGTGCTTCTGGTATTGTTCCACTTGTTCTCCTGAGCCCCAGAAAGCAAGAGGCTGAAGCTCCTGCTCCTCACCAGCGCTGGATGCGTACGAGGCGGCCATCCCATCCACTGGCCTCTCACTGGCCTTCTGTCCCCTGCCCCTCTGCTCATCTCTCTGTCTACTCAGAATTATCACCCCTGGTATATCTTTCAACCAAAGTGTACATTGAAACACCCTGCCCCCATCCATGTGGACCTCCCCTGCAGGGTGATGGTGCCATTACTTACACCACACCTACTTTCATTTACTACATTACAACCTCCAGGTTGCTGGCTCCTTTAACCTAAGCCAGCTGGAGAATCCTGCCAGCTCCATTTTCCTCCTTTTCTCAGCTCGGCCATTACCTCACCCCTCACCCTTGCTCCTTGTTATGGTTTGTGTCTAGTTTCCCCGAAAAGCCTCACACAGTCATGGGCGGCTTCTAGAGTCTGTGATTAATTCTGGTTCTTATGCTGGGATTGTGAGTGTGAGTGCTACACCCACCCTGGGGCAGATAATCTGCATACAAATGTAATGAGGGGAGAGAGGCTTGCTGCTGCCAAAGCTTTTGCTCCTCCTTTTGCTCACTGAACTCCTCCTTTTGCTCTACCCTCTCTCTCCTTTGCCCTACTTTCTTCTCCCTCTAGGCTCAGTGGAAGTACAGCTGGCTACATTGTCTCATCTGCTGAGGAGCCAGCACAGTGATTGTCCCCCAGCTCAGCTGGATCCACCTCACTGCCAGAGCAGGCTATCACACTTCTCCCTCCCTGTGCAGTAGTGAGGAGTTCAAAGGCTCTCCTCCCGCCCAGCTATCTCTTGTCAAGGGTTCCTTCTTGGCACACTACCTTTAGAGTCTTTTATTTCTCATTTTAAAGCATCTTATTTAAGAGCTTATCACTATTTTCATATCTTGAGATAAGTCTCAGCTATATTCTTCCTAAGCCAATTATCAATTCTACACAAGGAATGAAATGCGCCCTCTAGGCTCAGGCAGTGCTGAGGCATGGCAACACGGCCATGGAATCTCTTGTGGCTCGAGCCCTTTCTATGGTTGACTCCATGAGTGGAAAAGTAGTTTTGGCCTCAGAAATTGGGAGGAAGAAAGAGTATAAAGTGTCGCAGTTACGTGCTGATGTGAAGTTGCCGAGCCCCCCGGAGTGTGACAATTATTCCATTGCTATCACCTCCCAAGGTTCCCTTGTTAGCATCCAGAGGACTTACCTTGAAAGTTCTGGAAAACTCACAAAAAATGAAATGTCTTATAGTAGATTGGAGCCACACAAATAAGTAGCTAAGGGACTATTAACTGGAGCAATACAAAAATATACATCTGCAGGGGAACAGATGATCTTGTGTACTTCAAGGGCATTGGAAATATCAGCGAAGGGCCACAGAGACAGCTCTGCAACACGGCAAGTGTCTGGAAGTACACGGTCCTGAGTTTGATTCCCAGTACCAAAACTAAGCAAATAAGTAAAACTTTCTTAATAGGAAATATCCAATTAAACTATGCTTAGAGTCTCTCTCTCTCTCTCTCTCTCTCTCTCTCTCTCTCTCTCTCTCTCTTTGTCTAGCCAGAAATCACATCTGTTTGTGCCGAAGTCAGCGCTGCATGCAGACTCTGCATGCGGGACTCGCCTTTCCAACTCCAGATGAAATGGCTGCAGGCTTACGCCCAACATAGGAGGTAACCTTTCCTGAATCAAGCAGCAGCCAAGAGGATGAACAGTGCTCTCCTGGACTGGCTATGAGGCACGGGGCTCCTGCCTCTCTATTTTAATTGTAGAGTGCTCCTGGACCTGGGCTGCTGTCCCCTGCCCTCTGCACCCCAGCACAGCTGCGCACACTGCCTCTCCATCAGCGTACAGCTCTGGCTTCACAGACTCGAGTTCATCCCTCTCCTGCTGGAACACCTCTCTTGGCCAACGCACTAGATACCTGCTGAAGCAAGTTAACTATCTATCTCAGAAGCAGTTTTTAGAACCCTCTTTCTTATGATTTAAGTCAGTTTAAAATTATAGAAACAAACTTTGGCTAAATCTGATGGAATTTAGGATAGGACTTTGGGGGTATCTGAAAGTATCTCTTGAGCCTAGAAAACAGGGGTCAAACAAAAAGTTCAAAATCATGCTGGGAGCTGAGCCCTGCCCCCTCTGCACCTGGCTTCCTAGTGCGCAGCCGCAATGCCAGACTCTGGAACCATCACGCGAAACCACACCTGCAGTGCAGGCTCCACATGGACACTGCCTAGGCTGCCATCTTCACCTGGAGGAAGTCCCTGCAGGCCCTGTTCCTTGGGACACTGGCTCAGGGCCAAAGCCTGGCTCAGGTGTTCATGATGGAGGAACTGCAAGGTACCATGGTGGCTGGCTTTCTGTATCAATTGTTTAGGCTACAGAACCCAGGTATTTGGTCAAGCACCAGTCTAGAGGTGGCTCTGGAAGTTTTTTTTTTGTTTTTTTTTTTTGTCTTTTTGAGACAGGGTCTCACTATGCAGTTCAGGCTGGCCTTAAGCTCACTTTGTAGCTCAGGCTGGTCTCAAACTCACAACAATCCTCCTGCCTCAGCCTCCCGAGTGCTGGGATTATAGGCATGCGCCACCATGCCCGGCTTGGAAGTTATTTTTTAGATGTGACTGACATTTGAATCAGGAAAGCAGATTACCCTCCATAAAGTGAGTGGACTCCACCCAACTTGGGGAAGGTTGTTAAAGCAGAGTATGGCTTGGGGTACAGCTCGGTGGCACAACACCTGCCTGGAAAGTGCAAGGTCTGGAGTTCAATTCCCTGTACCAAAATAAATAAATAAAAGCAAAGAGGAAGCCAGGTGTGGCCATTTACACTATCATCCCAGCACCTGCTGAGCCTAAAGGATCACAAGTTGGGGCATAACCTAGGCAACTGTGCAATGTGGCAAATAAAAAAATAAAATAAAATAAATAAATATATATATATATATATATATATATGAATGGCTGAGGATGTAGCTCAATGCAAAGGCCCTAGGTTCGAGTTTGAACACCAGAAACAAAACAAAATGCCCCGGAGTCCCCTGAATGCTTGGAACCTGCAAACAGGCACAGGGACTGGGGATTCGATCCCCAGGCTTGTTGTGCTGGCCCCACACCCAGGGCATGCTGAGATGGTGATTGAGACTGGGTATGGTGGCACACACCTGTAATCCCAGCTCTTGGGAGGATGTAAACAGGCAGATCACTATGAGTCTTGTCTAGTAGTGAGACCCTGAACACCCTGTAGACCCTTCCCCAAAATACAAAACAAAAAAGAAGAAGAAGAAGAAGAAGAAGAAGAAGAAGAAGAAGAAGAAGAAGAAGAAGAAGAAGAAGAAGAAGAAGAAGAAGAAGAAGAAGAAGAAGAAGAAGAAGAAGAAGAAGAAAGAGAAAATAAAATGCTTGGAACTAAAACTTTTTTTGTTTTGTTTTTTTTGTTTTGTTTTGTTTTGTTTTTTGGGTTTTTTTTGTTTGTTTGTTTGTTTTTTGTTTTTCTTTTTTTTTTTTTGTTTTTTTTTTTGTCTTTTTGAGACAGGGTCTCACTGTGCAGTTCAGGCTGGCCTTAAGCTCACTTTGTAGCTCAGGCTAAAACTTTTTTTTTTAATCTGCATATACATAATATAATACTTTGGGGCTGGGACCCAAGGCTTAACATGAAATTCATTTATGTTTTATTTAAACCTTATATTTGTTTGTTTGGGTTTTTTGTTGTTGTTGTTGTTGTTTTGGCAGAACCAGGGATTGAACTCAGGCCCTTGCACTTGCCAGGGAAGCGCTTATTCCACTGAGCCATCTCCCCAGCCCTAAACATATAACTTTTTTTGCGGAAGCAAGGATTGAACTCAGGCCCTTGTGCTTGCCAGGAAAGTACTTATTCCACTGAGCCATCTCCCCAACCCCCTAAACCTTATATATATAGCCTAAAAGTAATACTACACAGCAATTTAAATAATTATATACATGGAACAAAATTTCATGATGCAAAATTTTCCACTTGTGATACCATGTCATTGTTCAAAAATCTTCTGCTATGGAGCACTTCAGATGTGAGGTTTTTCAGAACAAAGCTGCCTCCTCCTTCCACTCTGCTAATTGTCACTTCTGCACACAGTCACCAGGAGGGTGGCTTCTCCAAGGTGGGATGGGGCACTCTCTCCAGGATCTGAGGAGAGGAATGCAGTGAAGCCTTCTATTCCCACATGAGCTGTGTATGCAAATAAATGCCAACAGAAATATAAACAAGCTGGCCATGTTTTAGTTTGAAACTTTCACAACTTCATCTATGAACAAAGTTTCCGAATGGCCAGCGCTGAAGAAGCACATCTCTTCTGGGTCTGACTCATCACGCGGCTGCAAGGCTTGGCTGAGAAGCAAGTGGGGCTGTCCAGGGAGCCAGCAAGGAGAAGGGTGCGCTTTCTCCCAGTGTCTCCAGGGCCGGGCTCACATGAAGGGAGATTTCGGTTCTTTCATTATTGTTTTAGTTTATTAGCATTTGTGTGTCAGGCATAATGTTTACATTCTTTGTGTGCAGTTGGGATAAGCACATCTTTATTTTAAAGAGGAAAAAAATGACACAGAATTCAAAGCTAGATAACAATAAATTAACAATGGTTATTACACTGCATATTGCTATTTTCAAAATAGTTGTCCAGGTTGCCAGTAGGCATGCAAAATGGATCAAACAATATAAGCACGAACTGTTCCTTAGAATCACCTTAGCTATCTTGTATACGTATTTTCCCTTCCTTTTCTCCTTCCCCTGATCCCAGTTGTTCTTACCTTTTGAACAGTTTCTTTCACAATATCTGTTGTACCTTTTAGATTTTATTTACTCTTTCAGTTTCTTACACTAGGGACACAATAGGTGTTTACACATGCAAGTCTAATTTATTTCACTTATAAGAACGATCTCTAGCTACATCCTTTTACCTCAATTCCTTTTTCCTTTCCTTTTGTCACAAAATGACCTCCAAAACCAAGTCAGATTTCAAGCTGTTCATGGAAAAGATGAGTCTTGGCTGTGAGTTGAGTTGCAATCTGGAGCCAGAAAGGGTTGAACTGCAATAAACTGAGGAAACAGGATTCTGATATTGACCAAGACATATTTTCCCCCTCAGCAAAGTCACCACATATTTTAAAAAGACAAAAAAACAGAATTACAGATACTAGTTCAAAAACCCCCCAAGCTAAAGGAAATACCTGCTTAACAAATTAAAGAATAAAATTTCCATGAAATTTGGAAAGGTCATTGATTGGAAACATGTGACTCAGCTAGAGTATAATCCTGGAGAAAGCCAAGGCTTTCCAAAAGATGCTCTGTTGGTCAGCACTTGATTCCTACAGCTGCTACCCAAGACAGTCCTCTCATATTTCAGCCTGCAGTTCAGAGGTTCTAGTCCATGAGCAGAAAAGCCGTTAGCTGGAGGCCCCTGGGAGAGGTGCCACCTGGCAAGGCCAGCCAAGGTGCTCCCTCTATGACCAGGAAGAAAACCAGAGAAAGGAGCCCAGTTCACAGCCCTCACAACCCTGTCACGGAGCTTCGCACCCCCAGTGGCCGCGACAGCCTCCACTAGGCCCCACTAGAGAAGTGCTTGGCGCCTTTCCCGAAGGACTAACATGGCAGCCAAGCTCTCATCTGGGCCTTGGGGATGCTTAAGACCCACGCTACACACATGGAATTGGCACCATTACCCTGGTGTTTGTCACAGGAGCTGCACAGCAGGCACATGCTATGGACTCTACTGGACGGTCTCACATCAGCCCCTCAGGAACAAAGCCAAGCACTACTATGGACATCAACATCGTTTCTGATGAAGGACATGGACTGTGGGGGAATTAGTCACTTTCCCAAGGGCTAGTGGCTCACCTTTAGAGTTTGGTTTAAGCATTTTTATGACCACAAACACCTTTTGTTAGAGACACATTCTGAAGTATCTCCAGAGAACATTGACTACAGCCAGTTATTTGGGGTCATTTTGGCCTTCTTTTCTTTTCTGTTTTCCACTAAGTATAATTTCTTGTCACTATTGTCTATCCAAATTAATAATTATGTCAACAATTAATTTTTGGCCTGAAGCCATCCAGCTTGCGGCACACTCCTTAGCATGTCCCAAGAACAGACCTTACAGCAGCTTATACAGGCTGATGACCCAAAGCCAACAGTGCCTACCATCAGGAGTGTCCTCACTACATTCACAGAAATATAGGAAAGTGCTTTTGCTCCAGAGGTGGGTAGGTAGGTAGTTTGGGTCTGAAATATCCCCCTAGTGCCAAGTACTAGGCTTTTGGGGAGTGATTGAACCAATCAGTCAATTCATTCACACATGTGATAAGAAACTGACTCTATTCTTGAGAGAGAAATAGGAGGTGCGGCCTGATGGGAGGGAGCCGGTCCTGGGCTCCTGGCCAGGGACCAACTGGGCCTCTCACCCTTCCCTTGCACTCTCCTACCTTCTGCTCCCCTGCCTCCATGTGATGAGTGCCTCTGCACCTCTGCACACCTCCCTGTCCTGATGCCTCTGCCTGGCCACCAGCCAGAGGCAACGGAGCCAAGTTACCAAGGAATGAGACCTCTGAAACCCTGAAGCAAAAGAAGCCTTTCCTCTTTCTAGTTGTTTGCATGAGATGTTTTGCCACAGCAACAAAAGCTATCTGAGATATAGGTGAACTTCCAACCTGCGTTAATTTTTAAACTCTACTCATTTACACACCCAATCTTGAAGCTAAAATGTATCTCTGAATAAACTTTACTTCACCCTGGGTGGCATCAGTTTCATGATCAGTTTTGTTCCTGTAAGTAGTTTATTTAGAACTTTGATGAAATGACCCAAAGTCAGATGCTTCTGAGTATAGTCTGTCCTATTATGGTTAAAAGAGGAAAATTTAACTTTATTGTGGGCAGAATAATTCTCCATAGAGATGATTATGATTAAAAGGATTTGAGGCTCTTGGCAATAGCCTTGAAGTCAGGGAATGGTGGATCCTGCAGTTCCACAGAGAGGGAAGCCCCGAGTCGGGAGGCACACAGCCCATCCTCACAACCCCAGCCTCCTCCAGGCCGAGCTCAAAAAGAGGAGCAATGCAACAGGAACCTGCCTGGGAGTCAGCGGGCATGGCTGTGAGAGAGTCTGCTCACTGCTTCTGCTTCCGGGTACAGCCCTCCTGGGTCACCTCGCAGCCCATACAGTGCTATGTGCTCCTTCACCACTGTGCTATAGGCTGAGAGAACTGCCTGAAATGAGGGGTGAAAACAAAACAGCCTAAAGAATGCTGTGTTTCAAGCAGACACAGTGACATTGTCCACAGGCAGAGGTGGTGGGCTAAAACCAGTAGGAAGGGACAAAACGGAACAAGCAAGCAACCTCCACACCCCGGCCTTTGGGAAGGAGACCCATTCATATTGTTTAGATGTTAAAGGGGAAAGTGGCTTCCAAGTGCAGATGGTTCAAGGGCAGGTATACCAAGGAACATATACAGCACAAAATTGTAGAGACAAACCTAGTATTGGTAATAATTAAAAGTTAGATAACCAGTTCTTGAGGGGAAAAAAAAAGGTCTCAATATATATTCAGATGTGTGAAAGGGAAATGAGATTTTTTAGAACTGAATTTCCTCTGAAGCAATAACACTTTGCCAAAATTCACTGCAATAACAAAATTCTCCTAAGTTATCACTTTATTAATGTATAATGAATATCCCTGAGGAGCTCCACATTGGGGTTAGAGATAAAATCCCTATTTAGCCCTCAATTTACTTTGGCATTAATGACTAAGCCTGTGAAATGTATACTGTATAATTCAAAAAGATTATGTTAATAATTCTCAATTGTTTTAATAGGGTGCCAAGACACTATGCACAAAAAAGAAACAGATTTTTTGTCTTATCTTCTTAACTCAGAATTGCCAAAGACACAAGGCTTTTGACTCAGAGAAGACCGTTTAAATAATGAGTAGTTCACCAAGTGTCCTTTTAGAGCAAGAGGCCCAGAGGTTTCTCAAGCACAAAAGAAAAAGGGCAAGAAAACGAGAGACAGTGCAAAGGAACTGTGGATTTCCACAGGGTCGTATGAGCACCTGAGTAAACAGACCAGACGAGCATCACGCTGCTACTGTGCAGTCACTAGAGAGCCCCGGATGGTGCTTACAAACAGAATAGCTCTTCATCTGAAAAGGCCTTTGACATGAAGACATGGAAGGCATTAAAGGAGAGTGACTCAGATTTCAAACAGTAAAAGATGCTGCACAGTTTTCCCCATCTGCTTCTTTTTTTTTTCCATAATTTTATTGAGAAACAAATAGCAAAGAGAGAGTTTCAAATCAAATTAGTAGTACAGTTTCAATAATTAATACGTTGCATATTGTCTTAGTGGTTATTCATCCTACAAGATGCAGACATGATATCCTGTTTACAAATACTATTAGAACAAAACTTTCTATTCATTGAAGAGAATGTAGCTGTATATCTATCCCAACTATTTTGAATATATAGATACAAGAAGGTTATTCATTTTCATCCCCTTTTTTGTTTAGGTTTGTCATTTAAGTATTATAGGTATGTGAATTTAGCAAAATATTCCAGTATAGTCCAGTAGTCCATAATAGCAGTGGGTTTTCCCATTGCTGGCAATGTCAGAAGTTGACTTGAGCCTTTTACAGCTCAGCATATTAATATGGCTTTACTTTTTATACTTCATTTTTATACTTTTCTGTGGGATAGTTCAGACCAAGATAAAGCAAGACCTATATAACAAGAAATGTAGCTTTTGTACCTGATCAGGTCAGTCAAATCCCCTCAGAATTTATCCTGAAACCTTGTACCACAGTTTGTAGATCCTTTGTCAGTTTCAGCCATGTGGATGAGTCACGGCCATTGCTTGACCAATTTGCTCTCTGTGAAAGCCTGAGAGAATGTTTTCTCCATGTGACTCTGCTTAGGCACACTCTACATCACTGATCACTTTCCTCTGTGGCCCTATAATCTCCTTGATCAGAAAATTTGGGAAACAACTGACTGATACCTGTGAACTAAGCAATTGCACTGAAGATGGCAATGTGTAATAGCAGGGTCATGCTTGGAGTGCCTGTCATTCTGGTCCTCTGAATATGTGCTGCTTGCCATGACATGCCAGTGGCTTCCATGCTGTCTCTTGGACAGATGTTTGTTTAAAAAGGAAGGGGGTGATGAATGAAGGCAGGAGACAGGAAAAGGGGTGTTGCGGGACTATCCCACTACAATGCTGAATATGATTAGATTTCTAAACTTCCGTATAAAAATATGTAATGGTTTATTCCTATTTTTTAAATATATTTTAATTTTTTTCTTCATATTCTGTATGGACTTAAAGTTTAGCATATCAATACTTGATGAAAAACACCTGTTCCGGGGCCAGGAAGATGGCTCAGTGGAATAAGCACTTCCCTGGCAAGTGCAAGGGCCTGAGTTCAATCCCTGATTCTACCAAAAAAATATACTTCTTCCATGTAATGCCTAAGATGTTTGATATTCAGACAGATAGTGAGGTTAAGCTCAACAGCCTAGGTTATAAGGTAATAGCAATAAACTTCTCTTCTGGAGAGTTAACAACCTAAGTTTTCAGACCTAAAATTAGAGAAAAAGGAGGGCTGCAAGGACAGCCAACATTTTGGCCCTAGCCTTTCAAGGTCAGTGAAGACTCAGGACATAGGAGAACCTGTACTGTAAAACGATTTAACTCAGTTATGTCCCCATCTGCTTCTGAGGCCAACCATCTCTGTGGCTCCCTGGCAATTGTCTGTAACTTGACCCCTACCTTAAGTAGGGCAAACATGGTCTGCAGCCCTTCACCCAGGCCCTTCCTCAAAATAATTCTCCCATTTGAGCTCCTTGGATCACCAAGTCCCCTTGCTCCCTATTGGTGTCCCTTGATATCCCACCTCCTCCTCAGTGTAGCTTCCAAGATTAGAGATAGGCGCAGGAGAGGCCGCCAGAGTGCCCTGTGGCTTAGGCTGTCGGGATGGTGTCCTGACCTGCCTGGCACAGGCAGTGGCTGCGTACGTGGCACATGTGTAGCTAAGGGGTTCGTTCCTACCAGCTTGCTGAGAGCTGTCAGTATGACTGTAAGAGCTACCAGCTGCCTGGAGTCCTGGTTCTATGTGACATGTTGTGCTTTGAGTTTGATATAACTTTTTTTTTTTTTTTTTTTTTGTCTTTTTTGAGACAGGGTCTCACTGTGCAGTTCAGGCTGGCCTTAAGCTCACTTTGTAGCTCAGGCTGGTCTCGAACTCACAACAATCCTCCTGCCTCAGCCTCCCTAGTGCTGGGATTACAGGCATGCACCACCACGCCCGGCTCTGAGTTTGATATAACTTTGACATGACTTTTTCAATTTTTTTATTCAGCAAAAACTACAAAGCTGGACATCTTTTGAGGTTTTTAAATCTATAATTGATTGATTGATTGATTGATTTTTGATATCAGGGATCAAACTCAGAACCTTACACTTGCCAGGCAGGCGCTTGTGCTGTGAGCTATCTCCCCAGCCTTATGATTCTTTCAATGAGTGTAAATATATTACATGTATTTCCTCTTCCCTCCCTGACTAGGAATTACTGAAAGTACTGGAGTCCTGTAGT
Organism: Ctenomys sociabilis; assembly: GCA_004027165.1. Classification (NCBI taxonomy): domain Eukaryota; kingdom Metazoa; phylum Chordata; class Mammalia; order Rodentia; family Ctenomyidae; genus Ctenomys; species Ctenomys sociabilis. Next base: position 9,611 of record PVKA01004160.1, on the reverse strand, counting down.
CCCAAAGACTAAAAGTGATGGGAAGACCTGAACAGAGGGTCTCTCCCATCTATGCTGTGGCTCCCTATCTCCCAACTCCCCTGTTTCTCACCCTCTCTTTTGCTTCAACAGCAAAAAGCGATGAATAATGACTTGCAAATTAAGGTTAATAGAGCAGACAATATTTCATTTAAATGCCCATGTTATCCATAATTGCCTTTCTTATCAAGTCTGGAACAGTGTTGCAGTCAAAGTTTGCAAAGGAATGGATTTAATACAGAACAAAAGATATATAGGATTATTTTATAATATTGACACAGGGAGTCAAATGCAGAGGAGAACAAGAGATCTGTCCAGGCACTTGAGAACCAAAACATCCAGCAAAAGGGCTAGAGCCCACAGCAATGTCCTCCAGGAGTCCAGCTGGAGGCCTAGAGCCCACAACAATGTCTTGTGCAAGTGTATACGAAGAACCTGTACTGGGAAGGCCCAAAGGACAGTGGTGAAAGCTAGAAAGTCTGCACCAGTAGAATCAAGGATCTGTGCCAGCAGGCTGGGAGATCGGCACTGCAGCCAGGAAGTGATGCTCACGGTGAGGACCAGAGCTCCCCTCAAAAAGAACTGCAGTGACAGAGAAAAACCGAGCTCCTCCAGTGATAAGAACAGCTGAGCTCCTGTCAGGAAAACCAGCATGACAAGCTTCTCCAGGAGAATCAGCAGCACATGTCCCCCTCCACTTTTCCCTTTCTGCTGCTGGCAGCACTCCTGGGTGGCCCTTCCATACTCAGCACTGCACTGACTCAGTTCAGTTGGGTGTGACAGGTTGACCATTAGGTCATCCACATTAATGCTTATAAATGTAACTGTCAGTGCTCATTGCATCGTCTGAGTTTCTAGCAATACCAAAACCCTGGTACCACATCATATTGGTATAAATCTTAGGAGCACACTCTTCTGCTTTGGATTACATAATTCCTAAAAATATGTTGATCACTTGGTAGATTGCAATTTCTTTTACCCTTCTAAAGAGAGAAAAATAATGCATTCAAAATAGAGTTGAAAAGAAGCCTGATAGAGCCTCACTGGATGCTGCCAGGCAGATTCAGATAAAGCATAATTTGCCATCATTTATAGCTAGAATTAAAGTGTAACTCCTTTCCTCACTCGCTCTGAGAACATGAGAAACACAAAGTAGAGGCTTAGTTAAAACACACATGTGACTAACTGCCACTGAACAAAACTTTTATATTTTATCTATATTAGGCAAGTTCAGCCTAATGAAGTTAAAAATTAAAAACAAAAATCTATGTGGATAGGGAACAAATGAGAGCACAGAGACGTAAAAGTAGGCCTCACTGGCTTATTAGAGTCTGAAAATATACAACTGATTTCTTACATAAGGACTACAATCCCTGAGAAAGCAACTGAATGTACATGTCCTTCTAGGCTAGCAAAGGCTCAAACTCAAACTGAGAGGATTTTTATCCATGTCAATGGAGCATTTCACAACCTAACGTATAATTGAACGCTACTATTTTCTAGATGGTTGCTTTTCAATAGAGATATCATGTGAGCCATGCATGTAATTATAAATGTCCTAGCAGTTACTTATTAAAAAGCAAAAAGAAACCAGTAGAATTACTTTAATGTTATATTTTAAACAACCTTATGTAATTAAATATTATCTCTACACATAATTAACATATAAATGATTAAGAAGACCCTTTGTGTTCTCTTTTATATTAACTTTGAAAATCCTATTATTTTACATTTATAATACACCTCAAATTGGGCCATTCATAGTTCCAATACTCAAATAACCATGCGTGACAAAAAGCTACCTTTTTATCAAAATGATCAAAATGTTTAATATGCTAGTATTGATTCTAAAAGTGGAAAATTCTTAGTTACAGCTGACAACTACCTTAATTACACAGAGAAATTGCTTTGGATTTAAAAAGACAGAAAAAACAATCCCTGAAATTGCCATTTTCCAAATTATAGCATGCATTCGCTTGGAAGGTATTGAGTTCTATCAAATGAGTGAATTTATAGTTTGGCAAACATTTTAAGATGTTAAATGGAAAGAAATTAGTCAGAAAAAAAGTGAACATAAATAGAATTCCCAAGATACATTAGGCATAAGTGCTATGTAAGTAGACTAGTTAGTTCGGATGAACAGTGATTCACTAGGACTAAGTTTCCCAGGCATCGTGCCCCAGACACTCCCATTCTGAGCCCTGATCTTGGCTCACTTCCCCTTGGCCTCAAAGCAGGTCATCCTGACTTTGACCTGGGCAGAAAACCACAGAAACTCTCCTTTGTTGACATCAAAAATCCCCCATAGACCAAATAGCCCTGCCAAGATTAGCTCTCTCTTGCTGATCCAGGCCACAAACACCCTCCCCACAAAACCCCTTTAAATCCCTGCGCTTTGCCTTATTCACTGCTGTCTTGGTCCACCTGCTTATACCTTCAATAAATCTTCTTGCTTCAGAATCCCTTGTCTGGTCAATTGTATGGACTCATACATAGCAAAAAGAAGAACAAAATGCATCTAATGCTCAAGAGCCACTTATGTACCTGGTATTGCTAATATAGCATAGAAGATGTGCTAGATATATAGAATTTACTAAGCAGGGTTGAGGACTTAATATTCAGAAGAGCTTCATTGGACCAGTGATTACTGACCATTACCCTAGCCCCAAGTGACATGAGCACTGAGTACCCCAAAATTCAGAGTCAGTCCTTCCCTCTCACACCACCTCTGTTAACTCACTCTCCTCTTTGTCCTTGTTTTTCATTGTTATTTCCATTGATTGAGCAAGCACATCATTCTAGCATTTGAATTGGACCTCTTAGCCCCTCTGTCCTATGTGACCTCTTGGCCAGCCTGCTGGACACAAACCTGAGTGATTCCCCACATGGCACAAATAATGCTCACCTAGGCAAAGCAAAACATATCACTTCCAGTTTCTACTACTGAGATAGCAAGAACACAGTTGGAGCCAGTGTGAGATTAGGGCATCACTGCCACGTACTTACAGAATAAAGCAGCCTTCTTCATGAAATGTAACATAGAATGCTATGGACTTAGGTCAAATTATTTATGAGAGTTGTGAGTCACTTATACAAGTAAATCTCAGCTAACATTCAATTAGATGACAGCCTTACTTTAAAAAGATAAATTGAGACTTCTGCTCTGTTTATCTCCTCTTCCTCCTAAATTCCCACCTGGGGGGCTTGTGAGATATAGCACAGGAGAGCAGGGGATGCATAAGATTGCCTTGCAGTCCCCCTGGGCCATGTGACCCTGAGTGAACCCTAACCTTCCTGGATCTAAAGTGTTAGGCATGAAATGAAAGCAGTTAGGTAATAATTCTACCTCATAGAATTGTTGTAGAGATTAAATGCCAGCATATGTAAAAGGTTCTAGTGCTTTAGTGAGCTCATTCCTATAGAGAAACATAGTTAGGAAAATTAACATATACCTCCATGTATGGAAATCTTTTATGTATTTCAATGAATTTTTAAATTTTTATCAATAAAAAATAAGTGCCAAATTTATTTTTCATTGTACTCAATAGGATGTCACAAAGTTAAGATATATTCTGACCCAATTTTATAGTGGATTTCAAGAAATCAGAATGCATACCCTACTGATCAACTTGTGCTCAGCTAGCAAATGTCACATCAATCTGAAACTATTCACCTCAAATAGTTCATTACTAAATGAATAAGGACCTGGTGGCTGAGTTCCAGCATAAACTTCTAAATTGAAAGTATATCACTGCATCTAACAGGGCATATATGTTCTCAGTTCAGCTCATGAGGTGTCATAATAAATAGGCTTTTGAGGATAGCTATCAGTATATACAGAATGCTTTACTTGCATTTCAGCTATTACGTGTTTCACAGCATCTTCCAGCATTCATCTGCTACAATTTCCAACACTGAATGGCAGCGCTGGCATTCCATCCAATAGACTTCACCCCTGCCAAGAACTTAAATGTATTTCCAGATCTATTCTAGCATCGGATCGTTCCTCTTGGTTGCACGGTCCTCTTGTACCACTTTGACTACTCAAGGATACACTCACATTGCTGTCAAGGAGGTCTGCATTCCATGTCTGAATCAACCCACTCTTCTCCATTTTGCTGTCACGGGAGCTCCCACAGCCCAAGCATCACCATTATCACCACCACCTGAGCGTGATTCATCTCATGAGTCACTTTTGACCTCCTCCAAAACCTTCAGATCTGGTTTACATCATGCCATTATACTGAATGGAGCTACTTGTACCAGAAAAAAACAAAAGAAAACTTTTTTAAAAAATCTGAACACAAGAAATTTACCTATGAGCCTCGCATCCGTAAAACTCTCCTATTGCTACTTTGGGGCTCCTTCACACACTCCATTTGTCTGCCAAGTGAGGGGATGCACAGGTGGGATCCTTCCTTCCCCAGGCAAGCTGCAGTGAGCCGCACCCACTATGGCAGTGCCTGTGTACATAACACATGGATGGTGTGAGTACATTTTGCCCCCTATGATGCTCAGAGGAAACATACATGAAGAATGTTCCATGGAATGCTGCTCACTACATGACAAAGATCCTGGTTTGACCCTTTTGCACATATCCATACACCTTGCTCGTTGCCATACCAAGAGGGTAAATACAAAGATTGGTACCTGTGTCCCCAAGCTCAGCTGCTAAGATGCACAACCAGCTACTGTAATGCTAAACTTAAAATTTTCATTAAAAATGTAGGTATGTGTTTATGTAACCCAAGAATATGCCCCAAGAATAGAATGAATACAGTAGGTGGGATTAAGATTTAAGCAGAAGAGAAAAAAGGAATCAGCAATATAAAGATAATGTAATGACAGGAACAAATCAATAGATTTTATTAATAATTTTTAATGTAAATAGTATTAATTCCCCATAAAAGACACATATTGGAAGGCTGGTTCAAAAAAAAAACCCAATGATATGCTGTATACAAGAACTTTTAATTTTAATCTAAAAAGAAATTCCTAGACTAATTGTCAAAGGGTGGAAAATAATATTTCATGCAACAGGAACATGAAAACAAGCTGTCTCAGTTTCTCTTTTCTTGTTGCTAGGACAAATACCCAACACCCAAAATGAATGAAGAAAAGGTTTATTTAGCTCACTTAAAGAAGGTTTTAGTTCATACTCTGCTAGATACAAGACAGACTGGCACACGACCGAGGGCAGCAGTTCATGGTGGCCACAGAGAGCGAAAGGTGAAGCAGCAGCAACAGTGGCCACCGAGAGCACATCTGTCTTCCCTAAGTTGCATTCCGGCTTTCTGCCCCAGGCCGGGTGCAGTACTCACACCCATAATCCCAGTAGACCATAAGTTAATCTAGAAGTCCACCCCATGGTTGCATGAGGCTCTGGAGGGACAACTAGACACAAACCATAACACAAGCAGGAATAGCTATCACATTTTCAGATAAAATGGACTTCAAGCCAACACTGATCAGAAGAAGTAAAGTGTGTCGCCTCATATTGGTTAAGGGCATCACTCAACAGGAAAGGATAACAACTGTAATTGCATGTGTATCAAGCACCAGTGCACCAAACTGCATAAAGCAAACATTACTGGACACAAAAGATCAGAAAAATAAAAGCATACGTATAGTGAGAGATCTTAATATCACACTGTCATACATGAATCCAACAACTAGATCAATATATATATATATATATATATATATATATATATATATGAATTAAATTAAGCCATTCCACCCAACAATAGAATATACATTCATCTTGCCAACAGGACTTTCTGAAAAGTAGACTTCACACTTGTCCATAAAGGACCCCTAAGTAAATGTAAGGAGGTGAACTGTAAAGATTAAGCAGACATTAATGAAACTGAGAATAAGAATCAATGAATGGAAGAGCTCAGTCTTTAAAAGATTAAAAAATATAGTCAAGCTCTTAGGCAATCTTATCACAAAACAAAGGAAAGATCCAAGTCCACGCAAACAGAAATGAAAAAGGTAAAATTATAATGGACATGGTAACAATCTAAAGATTATTGGTAACAATTTCAAAAACCTGTATTCCAATAAATTGGAGAATCCAGAAGAAATGGATAGATTTTTTTTAATGTATTTAGGACAGGGTCTCACTGCATAGACCAGACTCATAGTGATCCTCCTGTTTTCAGCCTCCCAAGCTCCAGGATTACAGGCCTGCACCACCATTCCCAGCCTCAACCACCACCTCAGCACACCCCAGGGACAGGGCTGGCATGGCAGGCTGGGGATCCAACCCAGCCGCTGTGTCTCCTAAGTAGGCACCTTAGTTGAGCTATCTGGCCAGCCCAGAAATGAACGGATTTATAAATACATATAATTACCAAAATAGAACCAAAAAGATACAAAACCTGAAACAATTAACATGAAATGAAATTGAAATAATAATTTAAAACTTACCAAATCAGAAAATCTCAGAATAAAAAGAAAAGAAAATCTCAGGATTGATAAAAGCAAGGTATGAGTCATCACAATCTCTGACTTGAACTTATACTACAAAGCTACCATGATAAAATCAGCATGATACTGGCAAGAAAAAAATAAGAATCCTGGGCCAGAGATCAGTGGCCCAAGTGCCTCCCTGACAAGCACAAGACCCTGAATTTAATTCCCACTACTGAGAGAGGGAAAGAGAGAGAGAAGGAGGGAAAGGATCAGTGGAACACATTAGAGGATGTGGACAAAACTCCAAATACATTTAGCCACCTTCTTGACAAAAGGCTCAAACGTTTATTTGAGGAATCATAGGCTCTTTATTTTTTTTAATAATTTTATTGAGAAACAAATAGCAATGAGACAGTTTCAAAACCAATTAATATGAGTTTCAATAATTAATACATTACATATTGTTGTCTTCTTAGTGGTGGCTCTTTAATAAATGATGTTGGAAAAACTGGCTCTGCACAACAAAAACTAAAATTAGACACATCATGCACTAAACTAAAGTCACAATGAATCAAAGATCTAAATATTGAAACGGAAACACTAAACCTATTGAAAGCAAAATTAGGTAGAAATCTTGAAGACATAGGGGTAGGTAGAAAATTCATGAACAAAAACCAAACTACGCAGGAAATGCTTCAAAGAATCAAAATATTATATCTCATTTCATTAAAAGTTTTTGCACATCAAACAAAACCACCAGCAGAATAAAAAGAAAACCTGCAAATTAGGAAAAAAAAAATCTTAGCCAACTGTCCCTCAGACAAAGGACTTCTATGGAGAATATATAAAGAATTTTAAAAAATCAGGTCCCCAAAAGCCAAAGACCCAATCCAAAAATGGGCATGTGAGATAAATACACACTTATCAGATGAAAAAATTCAAATGACAAATACATATATGAAAAAATGTTCAACATCATTGGTTATTTGAATACAAATTCAAACAACACTGAGATTCCATCTCACCCCAGAAAATTGGCTATCATCAAGAAGTCAACCAATTAAAAAGACTAGAGATGCTGTGGGAAAAAGGTACCCTTCTTCATGGTTTGGTGAGAGTATAGATTGATACAGTCACTATGGAAATCAGTGCCGATATTCCTCAAAAAACTAAGACTGAAAAAAAAAAAAAAACTACAAGTAGAGGTCCCATCCAACCCAGCTAGTACCCTTCTGGGTATTTTCCCAGAAGAACTGAAAACATCATACCACAGTGATATATGTACACCCATGTTTCTATTAGTACAATTTGTCATAGCCAAATCTTCAAAATAATCCAAATACCCATCAGCTGAGGAATGGATAAAAAAAGATATGGTATTTTTATACAATGGAGTATTATTACTCAGTATAAAGAAAGATAAGCTCCAGGTTTTTATATGTAAATGGATGCAACTATAGACCATATTCATAAGTGAAATAAATCAGGTCCTCTACTATATCTTTGAATTACAATTTATCTAAAAGACATCATTGGATATCTTCTCCTAGTATTAGAAATTTTAAAAAGTATGTTTCTATTTTCTGTTGACTTTATATTACTTCTTCCCTGTCCTTTATACACACAAACACACACATATATATGAAAAAATTAAGTATATAAACCGACATAAGATTGTTTATATTCTACTGTTTCATAGAAATCTTCAATGACCTTTTAAATAAGGGTTCATCTAATAACTATCACTTTGAGAGCTCTTTATTGTTCATCCAGGAGCATACTGCAACTTCTCATGCCTTTTGAATTATGCTCTTTGTTATTTCCTATATACTGCATATGGAAGTATTAAAATATTTCAAGTTTGTACAAATAGAAAATATTTTACTTTTTGTTTTCAAAGGTATGTTTGCTAAGTATAAAATTCAAAGAGGATAGATTTTTTTTTCTTTTAATCCTTTAAATAGTCTAGTTTCTTACACACTTGATCCTTTTTTTTCCTTTCTAATGTGGAATAATATGCTATTTAATTTTTTTCTTCCATAACTAGTATTTTTATGCATATACTTTAACCATTTTTTTCTTTATAATAAGTTTTGGACAATTTCTTTTTTGTTTATTTGTTTTTTTGTTTGCTTGTTTTGTTTTTTTTTTTGTCTTTTTGAGACAGGGTCTCACTATGCAGTTCAGGCTGGCCTTAAGCTCACTTTGTAGCTCAAGCTGGTCTCGAACTCACAACAATCCTCCTGCCTCAGCCTCCCGAGTGCTGGGATTACAGGCCTGTGCCACCACGCCCGTTGGACAATTTCATTTTTGTGCATCTTGGTATGATTTTAATTTTTTGTGCAAAAGGTTCATTTTTCTTGAAAATATGGTATTATAAGTTGAACTAAATTCAGAAATTTTAAATCTTAAATATTTATTCCCTACTCCTTTCTACTTTGAGAATTCTAATTAATATAAAAAAAAAGAAAGGAGCAGTTAATGCTTACAATTTTTGTTTTTATTCTGATTTTTTTTACTCTCTTGAATTTCTTATAACTTCTTATTGTTTTTTAAAAAAACAAAACTTATATATCTGGTAATCTGAAAAACTAATTTGCACATAGCATCATGAAATACAGCAACCATTATTAGATTCCTATTACTTTGATTAGCGAAATCTTGTATTATGTATAATGCTGTTTTCTTCAATCACTATTTTGTATTCTTTAAAAATAATAAGTATGAAAAAAAAGAAATTAGAAGAAAAAAATCAGGTCTTCATGAGTAAACATTATATTTTCCCCATAGTGTAAAAAGCTGAAAGAGTAAATAAAATCTGAAAGGACCAATAAATACTGCAAAAGGGAAAGAAACTGCTCAAAAGGAAAGAACTGGGATGAGAGAAAGAAAAAAAAAAGGGAAAATTTATATATATATATAGATAGATAGATATTATATATAATATATATTTATATATATATATATATATATACACACACACACACATGCACACATACAAGATAGCTAAGATAATTGTACTACTAATTCCTATTGGTTTATTGAAAGAAACAGTTAATGCTTAATTTTTATCAATCTTGCATGCCTAAATCTGATAATTTAAACAACTATTTTGAAGATAATAATATACAAATAATAAATATTGCTGATTTCATATCATTTTGTTTTGAAAT
>PVKA01004159.1:78600-101946 GCA_004027165.1 Ctenomys sociabilis | reverse complement strand
CTTTGATGCCCAGAGAATCGGGGAGATTCCCACTCAATCAGTGGGCTTTAGGTCAGGGGATCCGGGGAGGTGTTGGGGACAGGGATCCGTGAAGCGCATGTGGGAAGAAGCCAAAGGCTCTCCCTCAGACTCACCACACTCTCACTGCTCTGGGAAGCCTGGTGAGTCCTGTAAATTCGCTCTCGCTGGGAGAGCTTGGTGCGGGATCCAGGAGGCCGCTGGAGTCAGCCACTGTCTCTGGCCGGTCTCAGGAGCTGGGCGGGGGTGGGCGGGATGGAGCAGGACGGCGGAGTCGGCCGCGCTGTCTCTGTCCGGTCTCAGGAGCTGGGCGGGGGTGGGCGGGATGGAGCAAGATGGGAAATAGAATTAAATGAATGCTTGCATATTTTAACAACTAGCTTTTCCTAAGCATGCATATATTCATAAAAAATATGTAATGACTTTTTAGTGTTTGCTTAAACTTTATAAAAATGATATTACAATGATATATATCGTTGAACTCTCTCTTTCATCCCTGAAAAATTTGCTATGACTTTTGAGTAATATACTATTTAACATTTTTAGTCAAGTTTGTTATCCTATGTTGGACATTTAGGTTGTTTCTATTGTATATGAGAAAGAGACAGAGAGAGAGACAGACAGACAGGTCTAGGGCCTCTTTCATGACAAAGAAGTGCTCTACCACTGACCTGTGCTCCAGTGTTTGTTTTCAATTTTGAGTGCAAGAATCCTTTAGTGAATCTTTCTATTCTGTAACCCATTGAGCAAAGACAACATGTGATCTAGAAGTGAAATTTAGTAATATGTAGACATTTGTCAGATAGTGCCCAGTTGCTGTCTAAACTTGTACTGTTGGTATTGTATAAAGGTTCTCAGCTCATTTTTTTCCCAATGCTAATAATGCAAGAGTTTTAAAGATTTGGCCATCCTATAAAAGTGTAAACTTGTATTTCATTGTGGTCTTAGGGGAAATATTTAATTACTAACATAACTAGAAGGTGAATTTTTGTCCTTTCCATTTTTTAACTTGGGCTTTCCATTTCTCTGAGCTAATTATATCATTTGCCAATTTTTCTATGCTTTTATCTTTTCTTGATTTGATCTCAATATAATCTATATACTATTCTTATTTTTTTGTATATTTTGGAAATATTTTCTCCATCCTGTGGCTTGTGTTTTATTTCATAGTGCAGAAGTTTTTAATTGTGATGTAAAAAATATTATCTTTTTTCTCCTTAAGTTTAGTATATCATTTACTTTATTTATTTTTGTCCCAGTCCAATGTGATCAGACATCTTTAAAAATCTGTTGTTTATACCATTATGTAAAGTTATTATATGTGCTGTAGGTAGAATTTATATTTTTCATGTGGAAATATTAATATTACCAGCATCATTTATTGAATACTGTGTCCTGTCTTTACTAATTTGTTTATTTGAGTCTATATGAGTTTTTATATTACATTCTCGTATTCTCTTGATTTATTTCTGAGTTAATAAAATATGAAGTTTTAGTTTTCTGTGAATTTAGGAGACCCCATGTCAGAACATTTTCATGCCTTATGTGGTTTTAGCTGGACAAACAATACTTGGTGGACAGCAGATTGACACAGAAATTGAGCCAGGATGGCAGCTGTAGTAGGACACCTAGTGTTTCCAGTTCTTTGCCTTCTGGGGAATAGATTGTGCTTCCTACTCTGTTCACATTTAGGTAGAGTCACGTGGCTTAGTTGTTAACAGGATGAAGCTCTGGGCCTTAGCAGCATGGACATATAAAGATAGACTTTCCCTCTGTGAGGAGACAGAACACAGCTCTACATGACCAAGAAGAAAGAGGCACATGAGTGAAAAGATACCTGTTGTCTTAAGCCACTGAGAGGTTTAGTTATTTGTTATTACAATTTGACCTGAAATGTCCTGATGAATATAGTTAATGTGTGGTAATTTACAGTTTGATAATTGGGAGAATGATAAACATCCTGTAATCATTAGGAAGTATATTAATACTGCCTCCTCTAAATCTTTTGACAACCTCCCTTTAATTTTGTTGCAGTTAACACCCTCATAATCTCTACAACTAACAATTTGTCAAGCAAATTTGAGACAATAGTTGATGGCCTGTGTCTTCTTTCCCAACTGTATATTTTCCCTCATGCATAAATTTTAGAGGGTCAATAATACATTCTTCTCTTAGGGTGTTTACATTTGTAAAGATGATGTCTGCATTTGTAAAAGAATGTTTTATCTAAAATCCTTAATGATCATGCTTGGCTTTATGGTGCTACAGTGAGGGGGGGTTGTTTGTGAAAAGCATATATTCTCAGATTTTGCTTATTAAATCACATTGGTCCTTAGCACTTGATACATTTCAGAGTGGCTGTGATATTATGGCCCCTAATTCCTTGTTGGGCTGAGTGGATTTATAACAAGTGTGTTGATCATTGATTTCTAGAAAGGAAAGGAAGTGGTTTCTGGAAGTGCATAGAGATAAGAGGTAGAGGTAGAAGTAGCACCTGGGTAGACATAGCTTTTCTTTATAATCCTTCCACTGGTTAAAAAGTTTCCATTATATTACTAAATTCCTCCTAAATACTCAAAATTACAGCATATGGTAGTGGGGTTGGGCAGGATAGAGGTGGGAAAAGAAAGAAGTTGAAGTCTGATGAATGCATTTTAAGCTCAGCACACTTGAATGTGAAGTCCAGGAATCCTTTACTTGGAATATTTGCCTCCTCACACCTAGAAACCATTAGGAGAGGCCTCAGGCAATTTGATGGTAATGATGAATAATTTCAGTAGCTGGCACATGCTGGCCTACATGGCAGTGGGCTGCTGCTTTGACAGAGGACAGTTTAGAAATTTAGGATTCAGGGGTACAAAAGAGTGTTGTGTCAAAATCTGCTTCACAGTTTGTGTGTGTGTATTTATGTATGTATGTATGTATTTATTTGGTCCTGGTATGGTTATCAAGGGTCAAAAGCTGCCATTTATATCTGCAATATTTAAAAATAGCAAATCTTTTTGATCTTGCCAAGCTTTTTCTGCCTTCAAAATGAATGTTAATTGGTTAATTAAAGTTTACATATCTCTTTTGTAGGTGGTTCTTTGGAGCAATCAAAAGAGCAGATGCAGAAAATCAACTATTATATTCAAAAAATCAGACGGGTGCATTTCTAATCAGAGAAAGTGAAAGCCAGAAAGGAGAGTTCGCCCTTTCAGGTAGGGACATTGTTCTGTGTGCTTTGAATGTAAGTTTAAGAAGATGTAGTAATGACTCTGCTGTGCGAACATGTGCATGCTGATCATAAACTTTCCATATTTCTATTCTCCACATAGCTACTGAACTGCTCAGGAGTAGTATACAAATTAGAAAACTATTATCTATGTCTAGAAGTGTACACATAGCCTCAAATACATGTACTTTAGTTATGAAACAAGCACATGAATATGGCTACATTTTCTTGAATTTTGCATTGTTTATGCTCCTTTAGAGAATGATAAGAAGCAAAACATTCATTGCTGTCAAAATTGATCTTTCTGAAATGGTTTCTTCTTCTTCCCTGCCCTTCCCTCCCATCCCCTCTGCTCCTTCACTCTTTTCCTCTTCTCCTTTCTTCTCTTTTGCTGTTCCACTTGTTGCTTGGTAAATAGAAAGTAAATGAAAATGTGGAATGCAAATGTATTTAATTAACTCCTTTTTCAATGAAAGGCCATGTGCATGTTTTTATTGCCTAGGATCCAGAAACTTCGGAGACTACCTGAGTGCTGTAGCTTTACAAATCTGTCTTGTAGGTATATGTTGTAATGCTCTCTACACCAGTCTATCTCTAAAGCATGACACTTTCTCTTTTGTTGCCCTGTTCTAATCTCTGCATTTTATGAACCTCTCTTTTTGTTTTTTGTTTTGGAATCAGGATCTTGGTATGTAGTTCAGGCTGGCCTTGAACTCAGGGCAATCTTCCTGCCTTGACCGCCTGAGTGCTGGGATTACAGATTGCACCACACCCTGCAGTAAGGACATGCTATGTGTCATCGTCCTCTTTAAACATTTACTTTGTTTTGCTAAGTCAATATAAATCTTGTGAGGAAGAGACTTGGCTCTTTATTCTTACAATGCAAAAAGTGTTTACCATTCATGATGCTCATGGGCCTTGTCTCTGCCAGGCTCAGAGTGAGGGCAGCTTCCATGGTGTCATGTTGAGGAAGGGCCAGGGCCTGCATTACCGGAACCCTAACCTGGCCTGAGTTCTGGCCAGTCGTGTTATGTGGCACCTGTTATCCTACCGCAAGCTGGGGTCCCAGTGCACATGGGTTGGAGCTGGAGAGAATCATTGGCAAGCTGTTGGGGCAGTACTTATTTCAGTCCCTGCCAGTTCTGGCACTGAATCAGTATGATAATTTAGAATTACATGGTTTCACTTTCACCCCTACTTAGCTCTATGGATAAGCAGAAAATGCTATTCTGACCATCATTTTTTAAATTTCTGACTTATTCGTCTTTGAGGCAGGCTGTCCTTGAATTTGCAATCCTGTGCCTCCTGAGTACTGGTATTAATTGTGGCTACATGTGATAAGTCCCTGACCATTTAAATGTTCTTATAACCAGTGTGGTAATCAAAATATTTAATGATGACCATTAGCCACCCAGAACAGAGAATGTACTAGGCTAGGACTTCACACTGGTGCACATTGTCTCCCTAGTGTAAGAACCTGCAAGAGTAAATAATCTGAACAGGTACTGCGAGAGGGAAGAAGCTGTTCAAAGGGAAGGAACCGCTGGGATGAGGGAAAAGAGAAAAAAAGAGGGAAGAGAAAATATTTTTATATATAATATAAAGTAGCTTGGATAAGTGCACTGCTACTAATCTATTATAAGGAATAGTTAATACTTATTTCTTTTCTTTTTATTTTTTTAAAATATTTTTATTTGTTTATTTTTTTGATACAGGGTCTCACCACACAGCTCAGACTCGTAGTAAACCGCCTGTCTCGGCAGTCCCAGCACTGGGATTACAGATATGCACCCCCACACCCAGTATGGGTGGCTGGCGCAGCTCAGGAGCCAGCATAGCATGGGGACAGGGGATCGATCTCGGGTCCTTGCACTTGCCGGTCAGGCACTTAAAGTGCTGAGCTATCTCCCTAGCCTCTTCTTTTTTAATTTTTGAACAATTTTGCATGCTTACATCTAGTAATCTGAACAAGTAATTTGAAGCCACCAATATACAATACAACTATTGTTGAATTTCTATCATTTTGTTTAGTGAAATTGTGTATCATTTCTATTGCCTTTTTAAACTATTTTTATTCTCATTTAAAAAAAAGAATAAAAAATAAATTTAAGAGAGTTAAGTGAGTATTTAATGTAACCTTTTCTTGAAAATTAAAAATTTACATAAGCAGAATAGGTTAAAAAAATCTAACACTATCATTCCCTGAAGGTATTTTTAAAATATTTAAGTATTTTTCTTTTTAGGCTTTTACCTATACTCGACCCATACTTATGTAAACATACATGAATGTATAGTCAGGCCTCTCAACAATGAAACAAAATTGAGATCATCTTATAAATAATGAAATAGATATGTGTGAATACATGTTTGAAACAGAAGTATATAAACATACATCTATGTGTGTATGCATAACATAGACCTAGGTTTTTAAAGTTTCCAACTTGCACTAATCTAGGAACTTTTTTTCAGAAATTAGATGTTGCAAAATTGGTAAATTCTCTGGGGTAGGCTCAGATTTGTGACCTTTGTGCCTCAGCCTCTCAAAGTATATCGCCATGCTTAGATTCCTGGGAGAATTTTCACATTTCTTTTAATATTCTCCTACACTGCTAATTTTAGAATCCATTTTATTTGATTTATTTCATACTTTTTACATTTTTGTTATTTTAGCTATTGTATTGTTATAAAATATGATACAGTGGACATCCTTACAGCTTTGCATAATATATTTAGAGGTAGAAATTGAATCTTTTTGAAATTTCTATAAGAGAATTCCTTCTTTAAATGCATTTATATTTGCTTATTTGCCTTTGCTAATACTTACATATCAAATTAGGTGGCAGGTATTTACCCGAAAGCTAGATTGTATGACTTAGATTAGCATCAAAATGTAAAAGAATACTATTTCTATGAAGAACTAAAAGTACTGACCTATATCTTTGGATAATGCTTGAGCAAGAGTAACTATTCAGAAAACTAAGAAGAAATTTAGCAATAAATCAGCTTCACAGGTTTAGAACAAAATTATAAGGAAATTGGCTGTTATATGCTGTGAATTATCTAGGGCTTTCTTATTGATTTAGAAAACTTTGCAGGCCTTGCTTGGAGGCTAGCGTACCATTATGGTCTCTTTTTCAATGAACTAAAACAACTTAGAATCTTTCAAATAAATTATCTGATTGCTGTGTATTCACGAGAGTGTAAAGCAAACACATCATATTATACCCCTTTGAACAAAAAGTTTTCTTATTAGTGGCTAAAAAAGCTATATGGGAAAAAATGGCAAGAGAAGGTCTTCAATGTATCTTTATTAAATGAACAAACAGACATCTAATTGCTGACTGTTGATAATCACCACAGCTCTTCAGATGAGCCAGTCATGGATTTACTTCCTAGTGCAGTTGTCTCCTTAATCAGTCAGAATTGATGTTCTCTGATTTTGCTGACTGCTGTGCTACTAACGGAAGGCAGATGATCTCCTTTTTCTGTCTCTGTCTTTCCCACTAGTTTTCCTTAGAAGTGCTGTCTTTATTCCTTGGGCAGCAGTGGCTTACAAGCAGTCAGGGAGGAGCTTTGTGAAAAAGTGTGATTTATTGATGCTGGGTCTCTGGGGAGAAGCAGCAGCCTAGGGTTGGTGTGGGTGCTAATTGGACCGTTGTGATCCTTGCATGGCTGTCAGTGTTTGTGAGGTCTGAGTAGATCATAAAAAAGAGCTAGGGTCATGACATCTCTCATAAAGGCTAGACATAATTAGGTGTGAATTACAGCAGTGCTTTTGGATATTACATATTATATGTAGTAGCTAGAGAATCTGTCTTCATTAGATGTATGACAGGTAGTTTTAGTGACCCAATTGTTATTTGTCATTGGAAGTGAATTGTTTTTCTGGTGAGAAATACAAAATTCTGCCTTCATGTCAACTGGTTTGGCTGTTTCTCAACACCAATTACTTAAAGGGAAAATATTATGGTTATTGCTATTAATATTAATTTGATGTTTGGTGTCCCGTAAAGGATTTATATTATTGTGTAGGGTAGGTAGATAAACTGAGCTCCAGGTGAGTTTCTCAGAAAAGACTCTGCATTATACATTTTAATTTTACTGTAGGGGATTATACATATAAAATCCCAAGAGAGAGGAGCTGGTGCCACTCCAAACCTTTAAGAGCTTATGGAAAGAAGCAATTAATACTTTAATTTGTTTTGTATCCTTTTCTTTAATTGTTTCTCCTTTATGTCCTTTAGTTTCTTATACTTTTTTTTCCCCTCCTTCTTCCAATTTTACATGCATATATATGGCCATGTGAATAACTGGTTCAAAGACAACTTTATGTACTAAAAAATACTGTGAAATTCATATTATTTTGTTAAGTGAAAATCTGTATGTTTTGTAATTTTTTCTGTTTTAATTCAAATTTGTACTCTTTAAAAAAATGAAAAAAGAACCTAGGAGAACTCTGCATGGCTTGCAGGAGCCAGGAGAGCTGTGATCTGTGGGCCTAGCTCCTGGTGCCATTTAAGAATTTTGGCAGAAGGTCAGTGAATACTTGCTAAGGACAAACTGCAGGCTTCCGGACTCTGGGAAGCTCTGACCTTCCTAAGACCTCAGCATGCAGGCATGGGACTTCTGCTGGGGCACTCCAAACTTTAAGAACTTGGGAGGACTATGAGTGGCCTGCGAGATGCAGCAGGGCTGCAGTCGGTGGGCCCAGAGCTCACAGGTGCGGAGCTTTCCATTTAAGAATGTTGGCAGACTCTGGGCAGCCTGTGGGACTCTAACTGGGTAATTAGTGGGAGCTTCAAAATGCCAAAACACGGGAGAAAGGCAGTCTCAGTCCTCTAGCCCACCCAGAACAAATCCAGGAGATAAAGACATATAAGAACTTGAAAACACCATACATGAAATCTCCAAAATGACAGCAACTGAAGTAAAGAAACAAGTCCATTAGGCTATGGAAGAAATAAGAGCAGAAATAATGTGTCATGTCCAAAAATAAAGGACAGCAATCATGAAAGAATTGCTCAGCACAGCTAAGGAAGACATAGATAGAAAAATAGAAGAGAAGAATAGAAAAATGATGCAAACACTGAATAAACAACACAGGAAAGAATTACAATGCATGAAACATATTCATACAGATATTCAGGATATTAAGAGCTCCACTGCAAGGAAGCAGAACGAAAGGTAGGCTTTCAGACCTCAAAGACAGCTAATGAACATGAAAGAGGAGCAAATACTGTGACACCTCTTACTTCCACCCTAAATCACAGGTGCAAGGAGAGTCCATCAGAGGGAGATGAAAAGACCCAAGTCTGTAGGCTACACACTCAGTCTCTGCCCTGTCACAGGACATCTCTCAAAGTGATAGACTGTACTGCTCACCTGTTCACTGATGGGACAAAATACTGGATACCATTTAATAGAGAAGAGGTTTATTTTGACTGATGGTTTCTGATGAGTTCAGTCAGTAGTGAGGTCTGGTTCCCAGCTAGGAAAGGCATAGTGAAAGTCCTCTCCTGCCAAACAGGCTGTTCAATCCTGGGACAGTAAGGTAGCAGGTCAGGGACAAGAATACACTCCTCCTGGTCCAGCCTCTAATGATTGTTTACCCTGACCAGGCCCAGTAAGGTCTGCATATGAGACTTGTGGGGCACATTCTATATCCAACCTCTAATAGGGGTCCCTCTCTTCTTAATGGGGTGAGGTGGGAATGACCTTAAGATCTGTGATGAAAAGACTGCCATGCTATTATGCAGTCTGATTATAGGTTCAACAATTTGCAGAGTTTTTTGGAAAGCCCAGAACTCATGGGCCTTACTTTTTGTGGGAAACTGAAGGATATTTTTCTCAGAAGAGACAACTATGGGCCCTATAGGAAGCTGAGTATAGGTTAGCATTTCTTCTTAGGGTAGGGGTCAAAAGCCTTTTTCAGTATGATCCTCCTGTGCCTCTTTCCTACACAGTCCTGCTTGTCTTCACAGATATAGGCTTGAACCAGGAGACAGTAATGAGCAATGGAGAGAGCAGAATGCAAAGGACAGGCTCAATAGGAGCTGGTAGGTGATAAGAAATAAGTAAAGTTGGGGAGAATGAAGTGTGGCTGTCCAGTGTCTGACATGAATGATGGGAGCAGTGCAGTGGTCACTTTAGCCAGATGAAGTCTTTGGAAAGACGAGCTTTTAATGAAGAGAGAAGCAACAACTTTGGAGGTACTTGAGGCACTTGTGGGTAGATGTAACCATCATCTCCCCTGTGTTATTTTTCAAACATTTGCATTTACTTGAGTAGAGAGTAAGCAGACAGCATTAAAAATAGAAGAGATTCAGTATTTTCTACCAACTTTGAGCAGAGCATTTTCTATAGAAAGATTCATCAGATTAAAAATGTAAGTCCCACGGAGTATGTGGTAATTTCCCCAAAATTTTGTTAGTACATGTTTATAGTATGTAATAATTACATTCCTCATGAGGAATTGGTGCAGCACATCTTAATTTTTTTAATTTTATCTCCTTTACTTCCCCACCCTCCTACATCTTTTGATTCCCTTTCAATTTAAACAAAATCTATCTCCCCACTTCCTGTTATGTATCTTTTACTTTTCTTTTAATTATATTTAGGGTTTATCATATAGTAGAAATCATGTGATATTTAAGCTGTGTGTCTGATTTATTTCACTTAATATCATGGCCTCAAGATGTGTCTGTTTTTCCTACAAATGACTGCAATCCATCCTTCTTTATAGCAGAGTACTACTCCATCATGTATAAATACCACATTTCCTTTATCCATTCATATGTTGGTGGCCGTATGGACCATTTCCAAGAGACGGTTATTATGTGCTATGTTTCTGTAAATATGGCTATGAATGTTTCACTGTATTATGGTGTCTTAAATTTTGGGGGGAAGATACCTAAAAGAGGAGTTGGTGATTGAAAGGGAAGTTTTAGTTTCAGTTTTTTGAGTAATCTCTATACTGATATCCATAGTGGTTGTACCAGTTTGCAACCCCATCAACGGTGTAGAGGAGCTCCTTTTTACCCACAGCTTTGCCTGCATTTCTCATTATGTGATTTCTTAATTATAGAAATTTGTGTATAAATACAATGTTTTCTTTATCCATTCATATGTTGGTGGCCATATAGACCATTTACAAGATACAGCTATTATGTTTCATAGCTACTAGTGCAATGAAAGCCTTTAAAAATAATCTATCTATCTATCTATCATCTATCTATCTATCTATCTATCTATCTATCTATCTATCTATCTATCTATCTATCTATCATCTATCTATCTATCTATCTATCTATCTACATCTATCTATCTATCTATCTATCTATCTATCTATCTATCATCTATCATCTATCTATCTATCTATCTATCTATCTATCTATCTATCTATCTATCTATCTATCATCATCATCTATCTAGTACAGGGTCTTTCTGCACAGTTTAGGCTCATAGTGATACTCCTGTGTCAGCCTCCCCAGTGCCAGATTGCAGGTGTGCACCACCACATCTGGTTTCAGTGGCTGACTCGGCACACCTGGGGTTCTGGAGGTGGCTTGGCATGCAGTGCTGGGAATCGAACCTAGGCCCTTGCTTTTGCTGGGCAGGTGCTTACACTACCAAGCTATTTCTTCAGCCTATTGCTGTGAAAGGCTTTCTTTAGTATATGATGTTATTTTCTAGTGGAGTAATTTAATTTTAAAATAAATGCATTAGAAATTTTAGAACTAAATAAGCCCTTCAAAGCAGTTGGTTACCATTGCTCAAAGTATTGCCTGAACATTTGAACTATATAAGGTTCAAAACATTTAAGGAAGAATATCTCTTGATGTGATACTTATGTGATAACTCTTAGCTGGCATAATTGTGTGTTCATTAAGGGGAACTTTGATACTTGGAAGTGGCCAGAATTATCTGAGACAGCTTCCTGAATAATAGGAATGATTAACCTAATTGATGCCATAGACTTAGAGTGTAACTTTGTAAATACTTCTACATGTCTTATGAATTAATTCTGAAGACAATTCAGAAAGTAGCAACATATATTGCCTATCCCTAATTAACAGCTTCCTAAGAGAAAGTGTGTATCTTCTCATATAGAGATTGTGCGTATCCTTAGTATTGAAATTACATATTCAAAAATTAACTCTTTATAGGACAACTTACTCACTTTGGGTAAAACTGTGACTTATAAATGGTAGTTTAAATTTATTAGTCAGAATAAGTGCTTTTTTGCTTCTCTTTCTTGATTTTCCCCCATAGATTTCCAGTATTTTTTAAAAGACAACAAGCACTCAAATGCTCACCTCCTTATAATGTGCACTACAAAGCGCAATGATAAAAAGCCCCAGAACCTGGGCCATGTAAGATCACAATTAGTCCTCTCTTCCTGCTTCATTTCACCATTCTTTCAGAAAGGCAACCTCACATCTTGACAGGCCAGTTGTGTCTAGCTAACAAATCTTTATAAAAGAGACAAGATGGAAAGGGTGTCAGTTGTTACTGTGAGCCCCATCTCTCGGCCAGGCCCAGAGCTCAGAGTCAAGGTCACTCTCAGCTGCCATAATCGCTCCCAAACTTGCCAGATCTTCTGCCGCATTGCAGCCCAATTCTGGGCCAGTGGCAAACATTCTGTGCTGCATTTATAGTTCCCTGAGCCATTCCTTTATTTAAAATTAATGAGGACCTGTGACTCTGGAATTTGTCAGTAATTCTATTACTATTAACTGTGAGTGTAAATACAATTGTATATCCCAAGTAAGGGATTTAATGACTGGAAAAAATTTGCTTCCTGTATTTATTATGTAATGAAACTTCTATGGATATTAGTAATGTTTTGATATTGATTAAAGATGTTTTGCTTTTTAAAAAGTGCACAGGATGCGGAAAAGAAATTTTATTTTAATAACTCCACTATCTCACATAAAATATGTTAAAAATTAAATATGTTGATGCCATCTGAGAAAAGGCCTTTTAATTAAAGTCATAATTTAATTGTGTTTAGCTTAATTGCAAACATCAGTGTGACTTTTTTTGTGAGTTATGGTACATACTGTGTTCTTAATATTACTGCTAGCAAGTTGTATTCCAAATGTTTTAAATACTCTATTTAAAATTAACATTTTATTATATAGTACATCTCAGCATTTTTTTTTGTATGTACACACACACACACACACACACACACACACACACACACACAATGCCCAAGACAAGTAATTTTTTCTTTAGAGCATCAGCTTATGGAGAAATCTTTCATTGAAATTCTATGGTTAGGATTTCTAAAAGCCCAAATTTTCTTCACAGGGTTTATGTTCTTCTTCTTTTTTTTTTGGTACTGGAAGTGAAACTCAGATACTTGCACTTGATGGGCAAGTGCTTGTGCTACTGAGTTATATATCCCCAGCCCCAGTTTATATATATTTTTCTTTTTCCTTTTCTTACTTCTTTTACTTATCTTGAACTCCTTGTAGTGCCTTATTGAAGTCTTCTTGATTTGGTTACCTTATTTTCTTATTTAAAATACTTTCTTATTGTTATTTTGAACTATTTGAAGGGAAAAAAACAAATAAATGAGTATTTTTTCCTTTTGATAATTATATAAATCATATTCAGATATGGAATAAGTAAGTGGAGACTTGATAAGTTTTGAAGCAGTCAGAAATTATTCTTCCTGTAATTTATGGTACATACTATGTTCTTAATATTACTACTAATAAATGACCAAACAACAAGCTCAGGAAAAAAGTACCAAAAAAGTACCACTAAAAAAATACTCATCGTACTCTTAGTTGTTTATTTTATTAGGAGTCAACTTAAATTAATTCTTTATTCACCTTTTATCCATGTATTTACAGATGAAGGTAGTTGTTGCCTAAGAATGTCTGAAAGTAGCATGCTATTATTTTTAATGCCACTTTCCAATAACATAAGACATGTAGAATCAGTAGCTCTGCAAATTGAGCCTGTCTATAGTGCCTTGTTAGGGCCTGGGTAGATATTTTCTCAGCTTCCAGGGAACTGTTGATGAATGAATGTTTGGAGCTGACTGACTTGGCATCAGAACAGGGCTGATTCAAACGAAGGTGGGAAGATACTTTGATATGTTCTTAGTGAATTTAGTGCTCTGCCTTAGAGTGGCAATATGGGCTTTGACCAGGAAAGTAGGAAGGTTGTCCTCCTGTGAAGACTGACTTAGTGACAGACCTTCCTTAATGTGTAGGTGAAACCTGCTAATTTTATACATTCAAGTGAGATAGCACTTACATCAAAAAATGTGATGGGATGCAAGGTGATAGGCGATTGTGTGTTACAGATTAACAAGTGAAGCTGGCCTGTTCAAAAAAAAAAAGGAATAAACAGTAAGGGTAACAAATAATAAGCTGAAGATTTGGAGAAAATATATTCATTAAAAAGGGCAATAAAAATCTGAAAATATAAAATGCAAAAAAAACAAATTATATAAAAGTAAGTATAAAGTACAGCATGAAAAGGCAAAAAATGAAAGGTAGTAGACAGCAAAATTGTCATTATAGGAAACATTTACTGATATAGAAAGTATACTATAGCTGTCTGAAGAGAAAAGAAAACAGGTGAAAATTTGTGAGGACAGATAGTGCATAAAGAGGGGCTAAATCTTTGAAATTTATTAGAATAATTAAATGCAAGTCTTAGAAATTTGCAATCCTGAGCTTGTTGTTTGGTCTTTAAAAAAATTGTATTTACAGATGGAAAAAATACAGTGTATTTACAGCGCTTGGAGAATTTATTATCATCTGTATCTATCTATCTGTTGGATATCTTCAAATACTTTAACATCAAAAGTTAGTGGAAAAAAAAACAGAATAAATGAAAAATAACTGAGTTGGGCTCAGATTTTTCTGTCTCATTATTAAATACTAAAACAAATATAGAATACTTTCCCCCCCTAACTTATTGCCAAATTTGAAAAATATATGTTTATTGGCCTAACTTTTTCATAAATTGATAAAGTACATAATTCTCCCTAAATTCACTAATTAGTAACAGATGATGCCATTTACTTCCTCCATATTGTTAATAGATCTGTATCTATATACATCTATGTATAGTTTTAGTGTGTGTAGTGCTATTGAAAAATGCAGAGAATGTTCAAAATTCGAAATTCATTGCAGTGAAAAACACATTGCCTTTATCCTCCCTGAAAATCGTCTCCTTTGCTTTGGATACACTATCCTATCATTCCTGCCACTTTCTGAAGTAATTATGGGAGACTGCTCTAAGGAGTATTCTTAGTTGGTTGGTGTGCTGGCCTCCTTGTCCTAGTCAACTCAAACATTTACCTTTTATGATTAGTTTAACTTTGGCAAAGAGTCCAAAGTCACACAGTGGCGGATCTGGTCATTAAGGTTGATGGAGAACACTCTGGGTTTTATAAGCCTGTCGTTCAGTTGGGCGGTAGTTGGTAGCAGCATTCACTATTTTTTTGACTACATTGTTTAAAGACAGTGATGAAAAAGAACTTTTAGAAATGTTGCACAAAGTGGCACAAACAATGACATAAGTGTCTCTGAAGTGATGGAGTACTTTCATGGGGATTCATGACAATATCTTTTATTGTAATACATTTAAAAAATTTGAGCAAACATGGTTGCTTTGGTCAGCCCATGTATGTAAACATAATACTTTATACTGTCCTATATTATCAGAATATCATTACAAAAGCCAGGAAATGTTTTAGTCTTATAAAAATACTATCTATTATGAAGTATGTACTCTGTAAATTTTCTTTCTTGATTGACTTTCTGAAACAATAGAGGATTATACATTACATTTGGTAATCATATCTCATTTTTCTTCTCTATCTAGAAGAGTCAAAAGATTTCAATAGCTCTATCTTACAAACTACATAAATTCCTATTTACTTCATCATTTCAAACTTTTGTTGCCTTACTGAAACCCATTTTTGTCTTTCATATTTTCTTAAATAATACTGTGCTTGCAGAAAAATTTATACCAGATATTTCATGATAAGGCCTATGTTTCTGGTATCCGTAATCTTTGCTGTTGCTTTTAGTAATGTACTCAGGACTTAGCATGTTGTCTGGAATGTAGAAACCTTTTTTTTTGGCAGGGATGCTTATTTTTGAGTTTGACAATTTTAAAACCATGCTTTTGACTTTTTCCCTTACCTTATTTTTATATAGAAAAGCATTTTTTAAGAAATGTTGAGAAGGGCAGTTTGAACTATTTTAGTCATTTGTTTATTCACTGACTTGTTTGTTCACTCATTCATCATAGAACTTTCATTTATATTTACTGTGTGGTATAATGATGCAGGCAAACTAAAAAGTTTACGCTGTGACAAGCATAATAATCAAGATACACTGCTCACTGCTTTGAGAACATGGAAAAGAGAATGCATCATTTTTGGAAGTGATTATTAAAGGAGGACATTATTGGAGCTTTGACAACAATCAACATTGGTATAAAAAATAAGACATGTAAACAGCTACACTCTCTTAATTTACTGATAAGAGACATATGCTATAATAATGTCTGTAAGTATAACACCATGTATGCGCCTTCTATGATACCAAAACATTATGAAAACAGCAATGTATTAATTTATCAAATCCATCTTGTCAAGGTATCTTAAAACTGACTCATCGATCTTTGTACTTCAATAAAAAAATTTAACACTATTTCCAATATCCAGTGCAAGTATATGGATGTTGTTCAGTGATGTTGTTTGTTTAGATAATTTTCATCCTTCAGATTCTTCTTACTTTGAAAAATCATATGCTGTTCCTATCATCAAAAATGTGGAATTATTCTTTGTGCTGTACATTTGATCCCCTTAATAAATAATCTATAGGTCTGTAGATTGTTCATTCATTTCTTCCAATATATTTAGTAACTAAATAAGGTATACTGTTATACATATTGTAAATGTAGCCATTGTAAGTTCAGCATGGATCATATTTTTTGATTGGAAGACAGTATAAGATTGATAGATATCTCTGGTTTTTTGGGCCCAGGTAACATATAAACATGCTGGTCAACAGGGAGGGGCTCAATTCTTGAGAAGTAAAAATGGGGGAGGCAGATAAAAAGGAAGTACATTTGAGAAGTGTGGTACAGAGTTTTGGATTAAGCATGAAATTCGGATGTGCCACTCTGAAGATAACGCCAATGACCCAGGGCCTTGCAGTTCCTCCCTTTTATCTTATTAGCCCCCTGTAAGTTAGTCCAGTTTATGTCTCCTAGAAATAACAACCAAATGAATGTTGCCTTTCAGTGCTGCCCAATTCTTAATTAAGGTAAGACTTTTTTTCTTGTTCTAAGTGGTGGATATGTATTATTGAAAAGCTACTCTAAGACTAAGCCTAAGCAGAGTAT
Organism: Ctenomys sociabilis; assembly: GCA_004027165.1. Taxonomy (NCBI): domain Eukaryota; kingdom Metazoa; phylum Chordata; class Mammalia; order Rodentia; family Ctenomyidae; genus Ctenomys; species Ctenomys sociabilis. Next base: position 85,325 of record PVKA01004159.1, on the reverse strand, counting down.
TTCATATAATGGTTATAAACAGAATCATTGTCTGCAAAGCCAAACAAAGTTTCACAAAACTAGGCTGATCATCCCTTGACCTTCCAACCTTGTTCCTATTATATCTGAACTCATTAATTGCTTTATCTTTCCACCAATCCCTCTTAATCCCTCCTCCCTTGGCAACAGAGTAAATACCTCCACTAAGTGGAACATTATTGCGTACAAGTTCCTAGTATATGTTGTATTTTGTTATATAACTATAAAATTTTCTATGGTGATTAAAAGTATCAGGCTAAGAGTTACCAAAGTTTATCAGTAGCCAAGCTGTTCTTATAACTATTGTTAATGCTAACTGTACTACATTGGTCAGGATATCATACCTATTTAATCAGTTTTTTCTTCCTATGTGACAACACTGTGATTTTATGGGGTCATACCCATCACTACAGTCCAGTGTCAAAGGACTAGGTTCTCAGCTAGATTCACAGCAACTTCTCCTGTGCAGAACTCTGTTTGTTTCTTGACGTACCCTAGGGAGAAACAGTGGCAGGAATGAGGAAACAATAGATAAGAAGACAAGAGCTGGGTCTGGTGGTGGCCTGTTGCCTGATTGGCAAATGACCTTTGAACAACAGTAGGAGCATTTATACCTTTGCAAAGTTGTAAGACAAAAGGTTGCCTAGCAACTAATAGCCAACAATCTATAAGCAGGATGTTTTTATCAAGACTGAGGTGGTTTGAGTACTTTAGGCAATGAAGCCTCATCATACCCTTGATCAATTTCAGCTTTAGCAGCCCAAACTCATTGTGAGTGTGTCAAGAAGGTGGGTTTTTGGGATAGACACAAAGACCAAGAACTACTTATTCTAGAAGATATTCCTGAACAACAGTTTCTAGGGATACTTGGTACCAGGAATAAAGTTATTTTCCATCATAAATCTATCAGAATCAATTTAGAAAACAAAATAGAAACTAGAAAATGACAAGACACAGAAGCAAAATGCAACCACAGTCCCCCAGAACAGTGACAGGACAAGCCCAGAGGATAATAAGATAGAATAAATTGGAAGCAAAGCAGTGAAAACTTTTGAAATAGTAGCAACAGAGCTGAAAAAGGCAAATGAGGGAGACTATAGAAAACAAACCTCCAAGGTGTGAAAAGAAATGGCAATCACAAGGAAAGACATTAGAGCAGGCCCAGATTTAAAAAAAGCAAGGGCTCAGGAAAACAGTTGAAGCCCTCAATATCAAACATAAGAATGAAAAGGAATCTATTAAACAGATCCAAAGAGAAATCCTGGAGACTCAAAATTCCATGGAAAGTACACACAATAGATTGAATGAAGGTGAGGACAGAATACCAGATTTAGAAGACAGGATTGCAGATAGTGACTGAAAAGAATGATGTACTAAAAGTAGCAAAAAACAATGAAAAATCATTTCAGCAGTTGCAAGATGAAGCAAAGACAAAACAACATCAGATTGGTTAGAATCAGTGAAAAAGTTGAAGACAATACAAAAGTAATAAAAAAACCTCATCACAAATATAATGGCAGACAACTTCCCAAACATGGATAAAGAATGTGTCATATAAATAATAAACATATAGAACTACAAATATCCATGATCAAAATAAATCAATACCAAAGCATAAAATAATAAAGATTCCATAAATCCAAGTGCTGTGCTTGCCTGTAATCCAGAAATGCAAATGGGGCTTTGGAGAAAATGAAATCCTTCTTCACTGTTGTTAGGAATGCAGACTGGTGTAACTATGATGGAAATCACTGAAAAGATTTCTCAGAAAGCTAGAATTAGAGGTCCCATTCAACCCAGCTATTTCTCTTTAGGTTTATTACCAGAATAATTTAAAAAATCATACTGTATTGATATATGTGTATCCAGGTGTATAACAGCTCTATTTGTAATACCTAAATTTTGGAAACAACCCAAATGTCCATCAACTGAAGAATGGACAAAACAGATTTTTTAAAAAAGTATAATATAGTACAGCTCATTCATAAAGAAGGATAAAATGGAGACTTTTATAGGTAAATGCATGTAAATCAAGATCATATGCATAAGTGAAATGGAAAACAAATTTTCAAAATAAGAGAATAACAATAGCTAATACATATAAGCAATAAGACGTGGGCATAAAATTTTTCAAATAATATTAATTCAAATATTTCTTTTTCTATGCATGACAGGAACTGAATTTCTTTTCCTGTCTGTTTCAGCAAGGCAGGGACTTTTTAAAAATTCCTTTCTCTCCACAGAGCTATCTTATTGCCACCTACAAAAGTTGGTAAAAAGGTTTTGTGCAAGTGAAATATGGAGATTACAAAAGCATAAAAATGTGAAAAAAGCAGAAATTGTACACTTTCATGTAATTATACTGAGCGACATTTTAATTCTGAATAAAGTGATGATCTAGACTTAAAGAAATTTGTTATTTATTCATTAATTCATCTACCAAATAATACTTCATCCCTACTGTGTACCTGTAAATATACGAAAGGCTGGAGTATAGTTGAAAACAGCTTACTCCTGCCTCAAAAAAAACACACATCTTATTATGTAATTGATGGGAAATGTCCACTAAATATCAAAGATACACTTATTTGGAAACAATATGTGCTTATTTTACTAAAGTAAGCAAGTGACCCAAATCAAGGAAAATATTTTCATTCTTTGTATAAAATAGTAATGGTTTGGAATGGAAATGAAGACTGCTTCTTGTATTAGGAATTTGAAAGAATCCAAAGGTATAATTTAGTGGTATTTTTATCATGGTTGGAAAGACAGGGTCATCCTAGTGACAACTGGATTTTCTTCTCAACAGTATTGCAGTTGAGAGAAATGATCCAGGTTCCTTGCCTTTTCTCTTTCTAGTAGTATGGGTTTGGGCAAGTGCTTAGAATTCAAGTCAGCACAGAAAACACTATAATTATTTGCTTTTGTTATGAACATTCAAGCCCGGGGAACTGTGACCCTTTTCACTTAGCATCTTCATAGTCACAAGGAAGAGCAGAGTTATGACAGTGGCTCTGTGGGAAGAAAAGACACTGCGTTTGTTCTTTTTATGTAACTTGTGGTATAGCTTTAGTATTTTGTTTATTTTGATAATTTATGCAACAAAACTGGGGGATTAGTCAGGCACTAATGTTGGAGTAGGAATAATAACTACCGGACAGAGAAGAATCCTATACTTTAAAGTCACTGTACTTTAATTCATGTGTCCCGCAATGCACCATTGTCATAATGGCAACTCGACAGCATTTTCAGAACTTACCTGCATGTTTACATTTGTTTCTCAATTTTCTCTTTTAGAAAGAGGGGTTATCATAGTGTCTGTCTAAAGTGTTAAAATGACTGTATTATTTGGGTAAAGCTTCTTGCTAGCATATTAAGCTAGAGTAGTTGAACTGAAGAGACTACCTAGTGACGGAACTGGAAGTCAAATTGGGATAAGATGATGTGACTAGGTGGGAAGTGTAGCAGAAATCGCACTCAGCCCCAGCCAGTATGCTTTAGTTTGTCAGTTGCCCAGGTAGTATTTCCTGTTACAGTTCTCATTACTTTTGTCTGCTAGGAACAGCTGGGCATTATGACAAAACCAATAATGATAAACTTATTATAAAAACCAATCAAAACAGCCACGTACCCGGACAGACCTCATAGAACCTCTCTGAGCCTTCAGTGCCTGACACTTTGAAGCACGATTGATTACTAGTCAGTGTCCATCCAAATACTGGGTGTCATTTCAGTGTTTCTACTTGTATTACAGAAGCATATCCAACTCTAAAATTGAGTCTTCTGATATTTCCAAAATATTGTTGAAAGGTTGTGCTGCTTTTATTGTTTGTGCTTAGTTTTGTTTTGAGACAGGCTCTCACTGTGCAGAGACTGGCCTTGAACTCACGGTGGAGCCCAGGCTAAGGCAATCACCCTGATCCTCCTGTCTCAGCCTCTGAAGTGCTGGAATCACAGATGTGCAGCACCATGGCTTCCTGCTTTGATTAAAAATTTTGTGTGGATATCTTTTTACTACTAAATCTAAGCTTCAGGAAGATGGCTCATCTGTTGTGGCTTATGTGGGTTTTACTGGGGGCAGGCAACTTGGTATCCTCTTCATGCATCACTCTTCTGGGACTCAGGGTAAAGGACCTTCCATTATCCAAGGCACTGCAGCCTCATGGCGCAGAGCAGATTAAGGGAGAGAGACAAATCATTCAGGTCATTCAACACAACTGTTATGGTGTGCTATGTTTTGTATTTACCTCTCCAGTCATGCCACCAAACCAGTCACATGGCAACATCCCAGGTCAGGGAAATGGAGATTACCTACTGGAAGCCAAAGCAAAAGTCCTAAAGAGAATTGATAGTTGACTTCATGTTTCGTAGAAATAGTCACATGCATAAGTATATGTAGATGTGAATGCTGTGCAAGTAGCCTTAAATAATTGTTACCTTCACAGAAGAGGGGCATTAATATAGGCATTTTCCTTTGTATCTTTTCTCTGTCTTAGTAATTTTAGGCTAGATTGGAAACCAGAAGCTCTGGGCAGCTGTAACTGCCAATATTTTGCTAACTTTAGTTTCAGGACCTATAAAACAGTTGCTGAGCAGTCGTACCTACATGATTGGCTGATCATCAGAATATGATAGGAATGATATTGACAAGGCTGATGGTACTATGTAGTAGGCACTGTCCTCAACATGTTTTTTGTTATTGTATTCTTATTTTTTAAAGAATACAAAATAGTAAAAAAGCATTAAAATGACACAAAATATCACTAAATCGAGTAGTAGAAATTAAAAAATAGTTGCTGTTTTGCATGATGCTATTTTCAAATTATTTGTCTAGGCTACCAAACATAAACTGGTTAAAAATAATGACTAGAAACAAGAAAACAAAATTGGTTAAACAAAGCAAAATTATTAAAAAAAAAACAACCCAACAGAAAAGTTATAAGAAATTAAAAAGAAAGAAGAAAAGCATTAACTGACCCTTTCAAAGACCAGCAGAGATCATCAGTTTAATTATTCAAATTATCCTGCATATATCTTTCTTTCTTTTTCCATTCTTTCTTTTGTCCATTTTTCATCTCAGGTTTTACTTCCCATTAAACAAATCTTTTCCCTTTCACAGTATCTATTTTACCTGTTACATTTTATTTGGTATCATGTGTTTGAAGTCTCATTCTGAAGTTTTTGGACATCTGTTATTTCACTTAGGTTTTTTTTTTTTTCCAGTGGAAGCATGGAAATAGGAATAGGCACTTTCAACTGAGGTTACAGGGAAAACAAGTGAAATAAAGGCCAGATGTCACTTAACAGGCCACCTTCTGCTTGAGTCTTGCTTATGTGTATCTACCTATTCTTTAGCCATGTGCTGAGAACTCTCATGATCTCAGTTGCTGAGCTTTGAAGCATCTGCATTGATTTGGATTTCAGCTTCAGCCTGTCAGTTATAGCTGATTGTTAGGTTTTTTCACTGGTTGTTTTCCCAGACCTCATACTCTCAAAGGAGGACCTTTATAAAAGGGATTGGGTTACCAGTGAAGCTGACTTGCTGTTAGAAGGTGGGATCTGCTTAGAAGAAGCAGGTCACCAGAGACATGGCATGATAGGGTGTGAATGTTTTCTTTCCTTTTCTGCTTCCCAGCCACCTAGAAATGAGCAGCTTTTTTTCCACCTAGGCCTTTCTACCATGTGGTTTCACATGTTTCAGCCTGGTGATATGGACTGAAACATCTAAAATGTGAGCTAAAAATTGTCTCCCCCTTTAAGTTGTGGGTGTAAGGTAGTGTGTCTTAGTGGTGGGAAAGTGATGAAGACACTAAATGATCTTGAACAAATCATGTAAGCCAATTTAGTTTCATTTTCCCACATGAGGGATGGTGGGCTATTTCATTGAGATTATATATATATATATATATATATATATATATATATATATATATACACACACACACATAATGTTCTTGGCTCCACATTTGGTATGCAATAAAACCTCAATAAGTATTAGTCATGATGATGATGATGAGATAATTTCGTGCAAAGTACTACAGTAATAAAGAAATTGAGACATGACCTCCACAGTCAGATGGCCCAAAGTCCATAGTGAAAGTACAGTGAAAATATGTAGCAGCAATACTGTAGAATTAAATCACTCATAGAGATAAATGCATAGTAAGACAAGACTGAGGAGCTGCTCTGCTTTCTTCAGTTAAAAGGCTTAAGAAGGAAGAGTTGCCTTGTGGAGGGCACACCCAGCAGCTCTCCTTGAAAGAAGAGCAACCATCTCCATTTTGACTGAGCCTGATCCTATTTCCTTGTATTGTTATGTAGAGAGCTGGCTAGGGCTTCTGTTTATCCTTCAATTGGCCTTAAGCAATGTGTATTGGTCTAGCTGAGGTGCTGGTGATAGTCTTTGAAGGTGGCATGCGTGTTTCCCTGGTAAGCCTGCTGCTCCTTAACGTGAGCCGGGTGGAGATAGGATGGTAGAGCTAATGCTCAGCGCTGCCAGCTGGGATCGAGCCTCAAGACAGAGGCTATGACTTCCTGGGGCTTGAAAGACTACACCAAAGCTGAAGCCCTAGACTTCCCAAAACATTAAATACTATATAATGCAGATTACTCTCTCTGCATATCCTCTCTGCATATGGCAGAGGTAAATGTAGGCCCCACACCTAGCTCAGCTCACAGTAGTCACCTACTTCCCACAATTCTCAGTC